>LS493779.1:103842-117096 GCA_900490845.1 Pristionchus japonicus | reverse complement strand
CCATTTGTTCCCAACCCCTATTACTATCCAGAACAGGTGCCAGTCTTCTGTTCAAAAGTCCGGTGAGAGCTTTCTGCAATGCAGGAAGCAGGCTGATTGGCCGGTAATTTTTAGTAAGAGACGAATCACCTGTTTTGGGAAGTAAGATTGTGCGAGAATCCCCAAACCCCTCAGGAATGCTACCCGTGAGTATGTTATTCCTCCTCCTGAGGAGATATGATATTTATTTATATTTGTTAGCTTTAATTTAACTTAAATACAGAAAAATGGCTGCAAGGAATATGGATCGCATTTGAACTGTTTCGGATCACCTAAACCATGGTTTTAGCGGAATAATTGAACCAAAACTGCCCGGGGCGCGTTTTCAACAATGATTAGGCAGACTAGCGTGCACTTTGACATTTATTTCATATTTTCGACCAAAATCACGTTCAAAGGAACTGGCATATCAATATAACAGTAAAAATAATATTTTAAACGAATTAGGTAAGTAAACTATAAAATAGACTCATTTATTCTTTTATTCTTATTCTTTATTCACCAACTTTTTAAGATACATGAAGAGCATTTAGGGACAACAGTTTAAACGATAACTAACCTGGCAGGGGCGTGTTCTCCACACAAAATACGCAGACTTAGACTAACGCTAACTAGTTTAGCAACAATACTATTTGAAGTAACTTTAAAATATTTAAACACAATCAAACCTGGCAGGGGTGTGTTCTCCACACAGATTACACAGACTTAGACTAACGCTAACTTGGCTAACAATAGAACTATTTAAAGTAAATTAAAACGATTTAAACCTGGCAAAGGCGTGTTCTCCACACAGATCAGCGTGCACTTGGCGAATCGCTGTCCGATCGAACTCACGCGCGCCGTCACCACGCCCCCGATGTACGGCACGACATGGTCGTGACCGACCTTTAATTAATTAATTACAAATTAAATAATAAAACGCAACACTATAAAAACGTGATGAAATCACACAGAACCTTGTGTGTTTAGGGTACTTCAAATCAGTGAATCAAATAAAACAGTTTAAATTGGAAAGCTTACATGTTAATATTTAGAAGAGGAAGGGATAAATATAGAAGCAAAGCTGGGTGATAAATATAAATAAAACAAAGGACTCACCTCGGACCGTCGCACTTCGATGACTTCTATCGTTCGGTCTCTCTAAAACTGATATATTTATATTTATTTTAATATTAAAACCTATTTTCTAAGTGCTAGTAACAATAAAACTAGCAAAATCAAACTAGAAGCCGAGTTCAACTTCATTTTCGAAAATGCACTCAACCAACTGGTTTCACCCTCTCGATATCACATGCCTACTAAAGTAACTAACGTTACGCCCACCTGCTTTTCCTCCTTGACAAAAACGAATCCTGCCAAGGACGAGTAGATCGAGCCGTGAAGTTCATAAGTGCCCTTGCCAGGCCGCCTACCCTCGCTGGACGGGAACAGCACCTCGCCGGGAATGACGATCTTGGCCGAATCGCTGTCGCTCGTCATCTGGACATGGTTATTTCCATATTAACAACAATTTACATAATAAAAACAACAACAAAAAGAGAACAAAGAAGGACAAAAAAAGCGCGCGCGTTAAACAACCTTGTCAGAAGACGCGCACCCGTTTGCCGGCTCCGGTCCCGCGCGAATTCAAACGGCGAGCGATAGATTGAGAGAGACGAGAGAAAGAGAGAACAGGGATCTTACCCGGCGCGTCTAGCACGCGCGTTGCGTACGTATAGTCTTTCGACTGCTCTCTGTATCTCTGGATCCTCTGCATTTGCTCGAGAAAATCTTTCGCCTTTTACTAAAGATTTCCGTGCAGAGGATCAAACTATGAGTGATACTCATTTTTTGGAATCCCCTCGAAAGAGCGGGATAACATGAGCGATTTTTTTGCCTAATCCTTCGATGTATTTACTCCAAATCATCACAGTTCTTGCCTCAAGCAAGCATTTACTTCCAGGTTTCCTGCCAACTGAAACAGCCTGGAGCATCGAATTCCGGTTTGAATCGATCCCGACAAACTTCCATTATATTTTATGCTTCCACGACGCAAAAAACGTAACAACCACATGAAATACTCCATTTATCAACAAAAATACAAGTGTAAATCGCAATCTACCCGTAAGATACGTAGCAAATCTCTGAACAGTAGTGCACTTTGGGTGGGAAAATCTCTTTGACGGTCTATTTTGGAATTTCGAAGATCAAAAGAACTTCTTCGGTATCTAACCACTCTCAGCATCTCCTTGCGATGAAAACAAGATAGGAGTGAAATGGGAAGAAGATCTCAAAGATTAAAGATCAAAGATCAAAGATCAGTGGTCTTTGACGTGTTCTAGGGGCTTGTGAGCCTTGGCATTACTCGCGAATGTTCGAATGACGATCGGGAGGATGCACAGACCGTGGAACAGACCTGAAAGAGGGATTGGTCTCACTACTAAGACTTCAAAAGTCGTGCGTCATAGCCTCAAATCCCGATGTCATACGGAAATAAATAAAATTCCGAGGCGAATTGCGAAAGTTTCACACTGTGACACACAACTCGAAACATTTTCGTAATCATTCAAAACATACTTGTTTTCATCAAGTTTACGCTCATTCGAACAGGAATTTTCGATTTGTTCGGTATTTTGTTATTTAAAATATATATTAAATGCTAATTATATTAATATATTTATGCTAATATATTAAATGATACTATGACTCGCGGATTATCGTGCGGATATTTTCGGAAGCTCTACTTATCTGGAGCTGATCTCGAATAGTTCGAAACTACAAACATCGAAAGGTGAAGGATCACAGATCATAGATCACACGTAGCCGCAAAGTTCAGACTACAAACTCCAAAGATCAAAGACCAAAACTCACCCGTAGCTACAACCAGCACAGACGTCCGGGCGAACATTCGAACTGCATTCGATGGGACGACAATCATTACCGCGATTGCTGCAAATCAGAGATCAAAGATCAAACTAGAAAGATCGAAGATTAAGCTACAAAAGGTGCTCATGCTTCTTACAAGCCCTCGAGCTTGAGATCAGAGATCAGATAACAACCTTATCAGATAAGGGAGGCCTCCTTTCATCACAGGCTCCAGATCAAACTACAGTCGCAAAGATCAAAGATCAAACTACAAAGTACACCCACCCCACAAAGATCAAGCCACCAAGCTCGAGATCAAAGAGCAAAGACCAAAGGTCAACCATCTCACCTAACAACGACGACAATCCTCCCTGCATGACAGGCCAGCCCATGGCCCCGAGTGCGTCCTTGATGCGATCGTCAGGATTGGAGAACTCGGACCTGATTATCGATTAATTATTGGCTACCGTAATCCAGTATATCGTCACCCAAGCTACTGTAATCTACAGTCACCGTAACCAGTGCAACCTTTGCTACAGGAAGTTGACTGTCCTAGCGAACACAATCAGTTATCGATAGCAAACAGATACTGTAGCTCACCGGTAGATACGGTAGCCGACGTGCGTGGCGAAGTCGATGCACTGACCGATCGACATCTGATGGTATTGATTATTGATTTTTCGTCCATGGGCAACCGGACTCTTATCGCTGCTCCTATTCTGCACTTATTCTTAACCACTATGCGAAACTCCACGGAAATTATCGCGTTTCAGTGAACAATTCCAATAGGTTTCACGCTTCTTAGAACTGTTGTGGTGGCTATTGAGAATCAGTGAGTGATCGCAATTTCTTCGCAAAAAATCCTTTACATTCCAGATCTTTTCGAATAACCCATAATGCTGATCGTAGATAGTTTCTTTTGTAGAAAATTGATATTACCGTACCAGGATATTGACTACTGTAGTCGGGTCCAGGTCCGCTCCCCACAACGACAGGAATCCAGCGGTTCCGATGTCCATCGAGATGAGCGTGAAGACCACCTGAATATCGACTTATCGATTGGAAGTTACGGCACGCATATTTCAGAGATCACGAAAAACTTAGGCATTTTCAACAGTTGTTTCAATTTGCTAAATTTTTGGCGGGAATTCAAACATTCAAATATTACCGTACCCAGAACACAATCTGCGTCTCGGCGACGAACAGCACACACACGGTGATTAGGGTACCGTACGCTCAATCTCGCTAACTATCCGCATCTCCCAACTTTCGAAAAACTTGGCCATTTCTTACAGGCTTTTTAATTTTCACCGAATTTGGGCGGGAATTCAAATACTACCGTACCCAGAAGACGATCTGCGTCTCGGCCACAAACAGGACACACACGGTGATCAGGGTGAGGATGGCCGTTCCGAGGGATTGGAGGGTCGTCGTCTTGAGCTCGAGCATCTGAGATTATAGATCAAATGGCGGAGATCAAAGATCAAACTACACATTGCACAAAATTTAGTTGTTTTGAAAGGGAAGTAAAACTGTAATCGTGAAGCACCAGCGTATATTATTGGTGTGTGTGAAACACATTTGAATTTTGAATCACGCAACTACGAATTCCAAAATAGAACGAACGAAGTGGTACGTATCCATTGTGCAGTGCGTATAAGTTTCCAAAGAGGATCAACAATCAAACTACAAACTCCAAAGACCAAAGTCCAAACCTGATCACTGTAGAAGCCACTAGAGGCTTTCAGAGACCAAACTACAAACTTCAAAGATCAAAGACCAAACCTGATCACTGTAGAAGCCACTAGAGGCTTTCAGAGACCAAACTACAAACTTCAAAGATCAAAGACCAAACCTGATCACTGTAGAAGTTGTTCTCGTCGAAGACGAGGGCTTCGAAGTCGCGGTACCTGAAAGGAAGAGGGATGTGATCTTCGATCTTTGCTTGGGTGATCTTTGAAACGTCTAATTGTAAGAATAAGTCATATGAGGGAAGTAGGTGATCTTTG
Source organism: Pristionchus japonicus (assembly GCA_900490845.1). Lineage (NCBI taxonomy): Eukaryota > Metazoa > Nematoda > Chromadorea > Rhabditida > Neodiplogasteridae > Pristionchus > Pristionchus japonicus. Next base: position 112,204 of record LS493779.1, on the reverse strand, counting down.
ATCTCTTCCATCAAGCCTTCCACTCTCTACTTTACGTATCATTTTCAACATTTACACCAAGCTGCCTAAGCTGTTTGAGGCACTCGAGAACACAGTAGTGAATGTATTATGTGATCTTTGGTCTTTGATCTCTAATTTCTCCTTACTTGCTCGTAATGTTCCTCCACTGCAACAGTAAACTCGTCCGGACGTCCCAGTTCTTGATCTTGAACGCTGTAGTGAAGAAGAACTTCTTTACGTATCTCCCAGGCTGAAAGAGACGTTTGACCTTTGATCTTTGGTCTTTGATCCTTGAATTCAGAAGTTCGAACGCCTCCCTCCACTCACCTTTCCTCCCCTCTCCACCACTCCCTCCTGCGGCGCCCACTGCATTGTCGTGTTCCAGTGGTTGTTGAAGGAGACCTTCAATATACTTTCGAGTATGATTATCAAGCATTCTCAGTAAGAGTGGAAAGAATCCATTACACAGTGCCCGAATCACTGAAACAGTGACAGAAACAATACAATAGGCTAGACGGAGAAGATAACTACAATAGGAGTACTCGGTCTCATCTCGTCTCGTCATCTTGATGTTATACTGATTCGATAGTTAGGTCAGAAGTGGAACGAGAGGAGAAAATAGGGGAAGCTGGATATTTTTTAACACAACTACTCACGGCCAAGAACGAGTCCAGAGTACGGTAGAACGTGGAGTCATCGCCAGCGAAGAACTGCCTGATATTAGGGAAGTATTGATTATTTCTCAGATTCTGCAACCACAAATCAACAATCATTTCCGTAACTCTCTTTGTTCAGTGTGTAAAATGCAACCAAAACCATTTCATGGTACATTCTCGTTGCGATTTCGCTCATGACTAGATAGAGCGCGGTCGATTTGGGAATATTTGATTATTTTTAGGAGAGGCTTTCCTATTTAAATCATCGTTCTCAATGCGTAAGCGGTCTTATGTTGCGCTCGAAACTCAACCGAAATCATTTGCACTGCATGCCCACAAAGGCGGTTCAGTTGTCCTTCCACTCTTATTAGTCATAAGTTATGACTTCAGACGATATCAAGAAGGGGTGAAAGACGATTTTCTACTTTATGGTTGCAATAGTTGAAGTTGACTTCAACTATTGCTAACCTCTCGATTTCACACACTGAGGTTTGCGAAAGGTGAACCTACTAAAGTACTTTAGGATGTACGGAATGACCTATCACCCCTCCATATATCAAGGAGTGAACTGCCACTAACCTGTACTCATCATACTCATTCAGCCAGAAACTGGTCGAGTTCGGTCCCATCGAGTAGGGCGTCGACTCCAACTCGCTTACGAATTGTTTCATTCGGATTATCTGGAAGGAGTCTCTCGATTTCACACGCTATCTCTCTTGTCTGTCCATCAGATTTGGATTTGGACTTTATCGCATTTATAATGAGTAGGCTCTTGGATGTGCTTGGTAGTAGTCCACTTCTGGGTTCTTTCTCGTCTCAAGAAAATGGGTACGATTATGCGCATGCAGTGATTTGTGCTGCAGGATAAGACAATTTAGGGTCAGAATAGCATGCAAAAGATTGAAATAGCGTGAGAGCATTGAAAACGTATCAAGAAACCCCGGCAAAAGTGTTCTGGAGGTATGGGGAATTGAACCCCAGCCCTCTCGCATGCTAAGCGAGCGCTCTACCACTGAGCTATACCCCCACTTGCCGCCCTTGTCTCTCAAGGCACACACAATGTTCTCGTGCTCGTTTTTTTTGCTCACAATCTCTCGTCCGTGAGGGTGTGTGAGAAAACTCGTGAAATCTAGAAAACAAGACTGTTTCTGACTACTTTTTGCTACTGGAGAATCGGTAAATTCTACACAGATGTGTTTCAAACAACATTTAACGAGCACAATTCTACATGCTCTTAGAATAAAGCACAGCTCTCGTCGGTCAAAGAAGGTAGTGGAATGGTAAGAATGAGACAGTTGTTTCTTACCCACTGCATTCCGGATTCCCTCAGTGCGAAGTTCGGGGTGATACCTATCTGCCCGTGGGAACGTTGCCAATTGCATAGTGTGGTTCAGTTTCATCCTTTTTTTTCTCGGCGCTCTCTTTCTCTCGCTATCGCCTCATAATGTGCTTACCTGTTCTGGATGCTTGGAGAAGTCTGGAGCGTTGTTTACGTACACGCGTCCGATGAGACCTGAACAGTGTTGTTTTTCCAATGAGTTACTTCTCCATCTCATTACAGGGCAATACGTGACTTTCTACGTCATCAGCCTAGCTATATGAGCGAGCGAATATTTCAAATGCGAATGATTTTTATTTATGTTTACCACACGCGATCTTCGTGCAATCGTCACTATCTCATTGTCTCACTCATGCAACAACCTGAATTATTGTGTTCCGACGAGGTTTTCGTATGAGTTTCGCGCGAAATTCATTTTTGCGATTGAATGAGTAAACCAATGAGATCGTGAGCGTTCTTCAAAAATTTAATAATCAACCATCTGAGAGCCCTCGTCACTATTCTCCACACGCCTTCATTCCCTTCTCTGGCTATGTATCTATATAACAGGCCAAGATCCCTTTTATTAACTCGACATACGAGTAGATAGTCAGAATATCCGCACAACTTCACCCCTCTTCTGACCTTATCAAGACATTATCAATGCGAGCCAACCAATGATCAAACTCACTCAAATTCACACACTCTCTACTGGGGATCGCCTGACATGAAACACTCTCTTCATTTCGCACACGCTCTCATCGGTCAGACAGACGAGAGATTATGCGAGATGAGAAAAGTATCGACATTATTCCTTCTAACCAACCAGAGAGCAGACGAACTGGAGAGACGCTGACCTTATCAAGTTGATATTATCAACGAATGTGCTCATAATCTCTGCCATGTATTTCTGAGAAAGAGATAACTCACGTTGCTTCCCACGCCAAATGACATCTGCCTTAGGTCATAGATACTACGACATGATTTCCGTATTCCTACCGTACTCCCACCGTACCCTGCCGTGCCCCTACCTACCGTACCCATATATGACGCCGTTCGCGTAAGACTCGATCAAAGGCCGGAACGACCAAAATGGGTCGATTCGCTGTAAGTGTGTGTTTTGGGGTTCTCGAGGGTGCTGATGAAGATGCGCGCGCTCGTTTTCCATTTTGAGCCTCCGTCGGCTCCAGACGACGTCACGTCGAAAACCATTTTATTTCTATTTCCATGTTCTAGATAACGCTAAAAATAAATGAACGCGGTTCCCAGGGTAGAATTTGATGCTGATCACGCCTGTCGAGGTAATTTTTCATTAATTTCAAAAATATTGTATTTGTAAAATGAGATTTTGCAGAAAGTCCCGTGCAGGCTTAGCAACATACACCATTCGATCCGCCTTGAAGAGAGGATTCCGAAAATGCCCCTAAACGTCGGGAAATACCCTGCGGTTTTCAAATGAGCAAAATAAAACTGAGGCGAAACCGAGAGGGAGCGACGTCTCTCTCCTTTGATCTACCTCTTCCCCGAGCTGTCTCTCTCTCCGCTCTCTCGTATTTACACGCTCTATCGCCTCGCCCGTGAGGTCACGGCTCGGGGAAGATGTATTTTTTTTCACTTATTTTTAGCGTTATCTTGAACGTGGAAATAGAAATAAAATGGTTTTTCGACGTGACGTCGTCTGGAGCCGACGGAGGCTCAAAATGGAAAACGAGCGCGCGCATCTTCATCAGCACCCTCGAGAACCCCAAAACACACACTTACAGCGAATTGACCCATTTCGGCTGTGCCGGACCACTCCCGATCTGCTCGATTCTTACGCGAACGGCGTCATATATCATATTGTTACCCTAATCCCTGATACCGTACCTTCAGCCCAGATCTTGTCCTGTGCCAGGTGCAAGTAGTGGATGAGCGGAGAGTCATCGACGACAAGTCGAGAGGGAGTGAGATTGGGCTGAAAGACCAAAGATCAAATATGAAATATGAAATATGAAAGATCATCTTGAGCATCATTTTCAGTTCTCCTGCTTTATGCTGCTCAACTGGTAAAGCGCCGAACGGCAATTGAATGAGTTTCAGGCGACGCAAAAAGGAAATGAGCGTTGAGACAAAGCAATGGTAGGAAAATTGAGAGTTAAAAAAGATCAGTTATCGCATACCGGAGATCAAAGATCAAAGATCAACCAACCTCCAACAACGAACATCCATAGAATGCAGTGAATATGTACGCACCATACACACAAATCAAGGATCAAAGGCCAATGATCAGAGATCAAAGATCAAAGACCAAAGATCAAAGATCAACGATCATCAACAGACCTCCAGCAGTGAGCATCCATAGAACGCTGTGAAGATGTATGCACCGTAGATGAAGATCATCACGATTCTGGAATGCAATTGTAAAATGTATTATTTAAATTTATTTTATCAGTTTCAGATTCTCGCAGTCGAACTTTTTTCAGGAGCTCTTTCACCACTCACAACAACGGTGCAGACTCAGAATTTTTCATTTTGCTGGTGATTCGCTCGATTCTGGTTTACACCGAGAAAGTGATTCTACTTTCATCACAGCCTAGATCATAATCTTCAAAGACGAATCGTTCATCGTGACGTCGCATTAATCTGATTGTAAGACGTGTCTCGTGAGATATTTTATTTTGATTTAAAATCGTGATGCTCTGAAGCAACAACACGCTCTAGTTTGTACTTGATGTGTGCTGAATAGAGAGCAAAGTACAAGTAATAGAGAGCAAAGTATTGAGAGCAAAGTACGAGCATAGTTTCTTCATTCAACATTACGGCTCGAAAATCTAGCCTTTCTGGCCAATGAACGAGCGTGTGAGGGGTTTTTCCATTTGCCATCCCTACCCGTTCTTTATTCATATCAGTGACGAGAGAATATACGAAATGAAGAGACTGAGACCCAACTCCAGTGTACATAGTTTTTGCCTGACCACACATGAGCAGAAATCCTCACCAAACTCCATCCCACATCTCGCACACATTCCACAAACCAAGCGCTTGGTTTTCCATACAAGCCCTTGCTGTACTCTCCCAGAGTGACCAAGCGCTTGAAATTTGCTCTGGCATCCCAAATTACTTTGTTTGATCACAAATCATCGCCAGTGCACATCCCACATCTCGCACACTTTCCCGCTATAAATCTACGAATCGTTGATATTTCAGGAAAATCGAATCAGGGGATTATCTTCTAAGGAATTCCATCATAACAAGCTGCCGATTTCGGGAATGGTTCAGTGTATCAACTGAGTGCTTGGGCCGTTCGCCGAATTTCTATAATATCCGACCCAGAATAGAATCTGATACGTAAACCTGTGCATAATCTACTGCTCCTTTGCAATGGAAAGAGGGACAACCACGATTTTTTGATCACTGAAGTGAATTTAAAGAGCAGAAACAGCATCAATCTTTGCCAAAAGTGCATCATGGATCCGAAAATCAAGCTCCCTCTCCCCAACTTCAAACGCCAATAAGCTGTTTCCTTGGTCGGAAGCAATTTTTTTACAATACCGTGCGATCTGGAACAATTTCTTGGAGCTAATGCAGATTCTTTCCGATTCTCAGTAGCAATCACACAGTCTAGATTCCCATGCAAACGATTGAATCCACCCACAATCTCACATGGACTATCTAAGCACTAAAGTGAGACCGAAATACTCCAAATGACCTAAGCATTTCGCATAACCTTTCACTGTTTTGAGAACTATTTCGAACTCGTAAGTGCCATGAGATCGGACTAACTGTGAGAAAGATCGCAAGTTCGCTAGTTCGAGAGATTTATCGTACTGTTGAGAGGAATGATGATCATCGCTCGAATGGAAGGGAACCCTGCGTGATGCCAGCTGTGTTTTTTGTCGTTCAAGTTCAAAGTTCATCACTACTTGGACCTTTGAACTCAGGCAAAAGCCAGTCAGAGCGGTTGTCCTGGGTAAAATAATCAAGAAATTCCCAATTTACCATTCTAAATTCCAAATACACATCCGTCAGGACTCGATAAGACATCAAACGCACTATCTACTCTCACAGTCTGGATCTGTTTTCGAAGAATGACTGGTCTTCTCACGGCTTGTGTGTCAGAAAACGAGCACCGTTGCACGTTCGATATACGAGTCTGCGGTCTCTTCATTTCACACTCTTTCTCTTCGGTCACAGAGGCGAGAGAGTGTGTGAAATGGAGAGATTGCCCATATTTCGAGCTTTATGTGCACGTATCACGACGACTAGATTTTACAGTCTGTTCCCACAACATTTTGAATGACGACAGCAGTAGAGAAATTTACGTAATGTAAGACTCAGAAATCAAATGGGTCTTGGTTACATAACCCTCACTAAATCCAAAGTTATCTTCGATATTTCTCATACCCTCAGAGGTTAAGGTACATCCAAGTGCCCAGACGATTGATGTTATGGGAAAACTCGATGTGTTAGTCAGAGATCTTGATTTTATTCGATGGCTACAAGCTATACCAACACTAATCAAGTGTCTGCTGGTTCATCACTTCAAGTTGGGCGTGTGAAGCGTATCAAGACTTTCATAATTTAGAAGCCGAAAACCATAGAAAACGCTGTCTTCAGTTAGAAATCTTTCAAGCGCTAAGAGGTTCAATAACGTATTCTTGAAAAATTCTAACGCATGGTTAGTGGCCGGGGATGAAACGCAGATAGTCACTCCTTGTGGGGTACCAGAGATCTCTCTAGCGCTTAGTTTATAGTCGTCAACTAAATTTATAGTCGTCATTGCAGCTTGCAACTTGCTAGGTGTTTGGACGAGTGGATTAGTGCCGAGTCGTTCTTTTCTCCCCCCTCCCCGCTCTTGAAAGTTCCACGTTTAGTACGCCGTCATTGAGCGACAATAACTTACTTGCATTTGATTGTAGTTTCGAAAGAAGTCTTGCTGCAACTAATCATCCTCTTCCAATTTCAACTCATTAGGTAACTAGCTTGAAACGTAACCGAAGTTGTACTATGAACTCATCCGAAACCAATCAATTCCTCTGGTTTTTGGCCCGGTTCTTCTCAAAAGTATTCTCATCTATAATTTCCATTTACATAGAGAAAAAAGGCTTGGGCCAGAAAGTACAGAGTCTCTCTCCCCCCAAGTTCATATTCATGACGAATCATCACTTCTTGTGTAGGCGACGTGATATTTCTGACATTTCCTAGTATTCCTCTCCTTAATCTTCCATTTCTATTCGTATCTAGACTCCGCCCACTTTCTTCTGATGGGAGATAGATATCATAGCTCGCTCACTCCTCCCATTTGGCTCTCATTTGGCTCGCAATTGCTTGCTTTTTCACTTGTACACCTTGTTTTTGTGATGTTTCTGAAGATCTTAGAATCCACTGCTTGCTTTCTCATTTATGCAGCTTGTGCAAAACAGCGTCTGTAAAGATCTGAACGCCATTCATTTGCTCAATCTCTTGCTTTGTAGCTTGTTCTGTGTAGTAACCACGCTGATGATGATGATGATCTTTGGACTTTCAATTTGATCTTTGATCGTTGATCTTTGATCTTTGATCTCAACCTTCCAGAATGGTCGTCGGTTCACAGTACGAGTTCATGCCTACGATGCTGCAGGGGTCGGCTTACAATTGCAGGTACGACTTTTCGGAACTTCTGTACTTTTTGGCCCATGTCTCTCTCTCTATGGACCGCTCTCACTAAGGAGTGTGGCGGGGAATGAGAGAGGTAGGGATAGATTACTTTTGTGAGAAGGGGTGGGCCAAAAGTACTGAAGTGCCGACTTCTCTTTTTTTTAGGAGAATTATAGGAAGGACATGCAATCGTTCAAAATAACACCCATCACCTCAAGTGGATGGGCTGAAACTTATCCCACTTTTTAAAATCATTTTCAATTCGTTGTGTTTGACTGTGGTACTCGAATGAGTTTCAGCAGTCCCATGAGAATGGATCATTGACAGAGAGGTTGATAGACGTAGCGAATTTATTGAATAAAACGATCCCATCTTCTACCGTACCCCTGACTACCGTAATCTTTCAGCGCCGTCATGCCGATGGGACAAGCGTGGGCCGATCAATACGGAGTCAAACAACCAGTTTTCGGCTGGTACTCACTCATTTTCGGGATCGTTACTGAGGTACCGTAATGTGGTGTTAAAATCTCAGAAAAGTTGTTGGAAAAGTTGAAAGTAGTGTTAATTTTTCGATGTAGGGACTGCAACGGTGTTTGCAGATGAGCGAAATAATTAACGTGTTTATGTGCAAACGGAAGCTCAGCCTACCCCATTCCGAGTTTTCAACTCAGAATATCAAAATAAATTCCATACAAAGAGAAAAACAATAAATAAAGGAGGTGCGAAGTGCGACGCTTTTGAGTCCAAGCGGAGCGCATCGCCGGTCAGCATT
>LS493779.1:54817-99383 GCA_900490845.1 Pristionchus japonicus | reverse complement strand
TGCGAAAATGAGATTCTAAATATATTCGAAGCGATTCTGGCGATTTTGGGGTACGGTAGTTGGCTTATCACGAACTGATTTTATTTGAAATTGACAGCCGTTTTTTGAATAGAACTTCAGAGATGCATTTTTAATTTTCTTCATTTTCACGCATAAGGTGGCTGAATAGATGCTCTTTTATTTTATGCAATAAAAAAGGTTAATAGTTGTACAACTGAAAAAGATAGAAAATATTTTTCGACGGAAAAATCAATTTTTTCGATTTTTCTCAATGCGCAGAAAATCGATCGGGATGAAACTTGGTATGCATGATCACAACAGTAGTGCGCGTCATTTCCGCTATCACTCGTTAGGAATGATTGCGAAATGGGAAAGTCGGCTGGGTTATGTTTCATTGAAACATACATGGTAACTCGGCGGGGAGCGAATCAGAACACTAAATAGGTTGGAGCTGAGCAACACTCGAGGAGTACTACACGCCTACGCATTTTGAAGGGATTCCATTTTTTCCACTTTGCCAAGGGTTAACGTAAAGTTTTTCACTGACTCAGAGAGTCGCTCGTAAGCGGAGTAACTATAGTCAGGTCCCGAGTTGAAATCCATAGCTACTACAATATGGCTGTACGTTATTTCGTTTGCAACGATCAGCGTGGTTTCTCGTGTTTTGCTTTTCTGAACAATTTTAGGCATTTTCCAACCTAGATAATTGTAGGCTGACTATGAATATCCAAACTCTATTCGCGCGCTGCTTGCGATACTGCAAAGTGACTGTATTATGTTCTTTATGCAACGACCACTACGGTTTTCGGTGTTTTATTTGAATACTGAGAATTTTCTTAGCATTCATATATTTTCCGATTAAGGAAATTGTAGGTGGGTTGTAGGCTTACTTACTATCTATTTCCGATCCAGTAGTTCCCATGTTGCAATCATGATACAAAATGACATGATTGTTGGTAGTCTACCGTAAACCAAACTATTGTCTCCGGTGCTCTACATTCGTTAAGATTCTGAGAATTGAACATGCAGGAATAGAAAATGATTGGGTTTTCAGCATTGCCCTGCTCCTTCTTTGGTTAATCGCCTACAATCCCCTGTAAAAGCAATTGTTTTCTGGTGCCGCAGAAGTATAATATGGGAAACTGCTAAACAAAAATAGAATTGATTGCTTGTCAGCAGAATTTGAAACACGGAAATGTGTGAAATGAAGAGACTACGGTCCGTCCTTTGAACTTTTCTATTCAGGTTATCATGAACTCCTCTCTGCAATCCATGTTCTTCTCTCCCTTCATCCCAGGACATGACACCGAGGAGGTGATTTGTGAAACGTCGCCGATGCACACGCAATGCAAATTTGCTCTGTTTTCTGGTTGTGGTAAACGTCGACCACGCAGACACACAGTAGAAGGCTGATTTTGAAAAGATCTATTGAACGCGTAGCATGTTTTGTATCTCGCTGCAAATCAGCGACCATATTTTTCTTGTATTCTACGTCCAAATGAGCCTTATTGAACATATGCGTAGGCAAAAACAGCGATCACTAATCCATCTTCCTTTGATTTCTAGCTTTTCCAACATCGCACGACATTATTATCCCCCCTAATGAATGTCAGGGGCGAAAGATTAGGAGGCATCGAATACGCGTGCGAAAATGTGGTGATGATGTGACAAATGTCGAACAGGCACACGCAATGCAAAAAGATCGAATTTTTGAAAAGTTGTAATCGTCGCATTCCAGTACGTGAACGTGCCGCACGCCGTACACAACATGGTCGTCGCCTCCTGCTCCTGCCTACTGTACATGGCCCTCTGCATAGTGCTCGTGATCAAGAGTGTACGGTAGTCGCACCACCTAGCTCTATCACCAACTGACTTTTTCAGAAAGCCATGTCCACTGAAGGCAGCAAGTCCCGGATCGTCAGCAATACTCCGGTAATTAGCATCTCCCGAAACCGGGAACCGGAATCTATTTCCAGGTTTTCGTTCAAGCCATGCTCATCTGCTGCGTGAACCTCATCGCGGCGCTGGTGTAAGTTCGTGGTGTGGAACTGATAAACGTCGCCCATGCACACGCAATACAAAAATGACTTGAATTTTGAAAATTAGTAATCGTCGCCCTCAGGTACGTGTACATGAACTTCCTGCCCGCACCACCGGCGGTGATCGTTGCCGGCCAAGTCGCCTGGCAGCTCAGTCATGGTATTTTCGAAAACAATTAACATAATTAATTAGCATAATTAAGGTTCTCCCCCATTCATCTACTTCGCTCTCAATAAGTCGATCAGACACTTCGCTCTGCGGTCTGTTGGACTGGGTGAGCGTTTCCGTGTTTTCCATTTTGGGAGATAAACGTCGCCCACGCACACGCAATGCATAAATTTCACGATTTTGTGAAAATGAGTGATCTGTTCAGGCCGACTGATCCACAAGAAACGAATCCACACCATTTCGACTACGCAGCCACCGACTTTCACCAATTCGAATTTGTGAATTTCCATGTCTTTCATCCAATATTCCCAGTTTCTAACCAACTTCATTATGTTACTCACGATATCCAGAATATAAATATCGATTATCCATTACTATTCTCAAACCAGTCCTTGTGGTTATACTACGAAATTTGTGAGCTACTGACTCCGCACGGGGTTGGAAAATGGTGTCAATGAATCACCCACCTCGTCGCTGGATGACAAACGAACGGGGCGAACTTCTTTTAAAACCCTACCGTACACCAAAAGTTTCTCTAAAAGATCACTCTTTTCAGTACTTGCGGTAAAGATACGGTAGGTTACGGGAAAATCAATGAAGCCTCACCTCGTGGCCGGGTGGCAGATGAACGGGGCGAACGTCTCCTCGAAGAAGCGGCGAGTCGGTGAGATCGCGTCGGGGCGCTTGGACTAAAAGGGAATTTGTTGCGAGCGAACCCAAGAAATGACTTCTGACGAAAAAGATTGGAATGAATGACTAAGATTTATTAGAGAAAGAATTTCAAGTATTTTTATACGTCTCGTGATGTCGAGTACATTGATTATGTGCCTCATCACTATCTGTTCTGTATTCTGCGAAACACAACTCGTTCCCGATCATTCTTTCTCTGAACTCGGTGCACAGTGCACTCAATGAGGAATGAGTTGAGTTTCGCGCATCATGCATTTAGATAGACATTGAGAATGAATGGTCCGAACGAGATGAATGATACAATCTATTTAAAACTAAATCCCAAGCTAAAGTTCATTTATCTACGTTCTCCCCCCCCCCCCCACCTTCTCAATGTCCTTCTGTGGCATCTTCTTCCACACCATCACACAATGGTATCCTCTGTCCTCTCGGTCCTAGTCTAACCCTAGTCTTAGCCTTAGCCTTGACACTAAGCTGAAGCCATACCTGTTCGATATCCTTCTGTGGCATCTTCTTCCACACCATCACGCAGTGGCACCCTCAGTCCCCTTTTGGTCCTAGTCTAACCCTAACCTTAGTCTAAGCCTCAACCCAGCCTTGGCTTTATGCTAAACCTAACCTCACCTGATCAATATCCTTCTGTGGCATCTTCTTCCACACCATCACGCAGTGATATCCGGCGGCCTCTCTTCTGGCACCGAGAGCCATGACGGCAGCGAAGAAAGTGAGCTGGAATACATAAAGATCAGAGAGATCAAAGATCAAAGTGCAAAGACAATCCAAGATCATGCCTGATAATATCTGACGGCGGAATTCATAAAAGACGTTTTTTGAGAAAGTGAAAATATTCTTGGCAAAGTGGAAAAAATCGATCCGGTCCAAAACTGGTGTGCAGGTAGTACTCACCGAGTGTAGCCCACCTACAACTTTTGGAATAACCTGGGTCACTTTTCGCCGAGTGGTGATGTATGTTTCAATGAAACATAACCCAGCCGACTTTGCGATTTCGCAATCATTTCAAACAAGCATGGGTGCAAAAAATGCGCAAAATTCAGTTGATCATTCACCCCAAGTTTCATCCCGATTGCAGCTCAGTCGGGAGTTATGGTAGAACCCTTTTTTATTTCATGAATCAGTAGATTAGGATGCCACCTTGCTTCCATAGAAAAATGAGGTCAAATTTGTGTTACACATTTGGAGAATTTTAATGAAAACCACGAAAAACTTCAAATAAAATCAGTCCTCGATAGGCCAAGTTACCGTATTCAATAGTGAACAAAGGCTACAGCTCGGCAGCGCAACACAGTCTATGCTTTTCTTCTAGGCGGTGAATGAATGTAGGAATCACAGACTGTAATGTGCCTATTGAAAGTACTTTTACTTCACTTCAGTATTTAAAAAAGTCAGTTCTCAATAATTCGAACATTCGAGAACTGATCGAGAACTGATTTTATTTGAAGTTTTTCGTGGTTTTTATTGAAATTCTCCAAATGTGTAACACAAATTTGACCTCGTTTTTCTATGGAAGCAAGGTGGCATCCTAATCTACTGATTCATGAAATAAAAAAGGGTTCTACCATAACTCCCGACTGAGCTGCAATATATAATATAAGAAAAAGTGATTTTTCTCGTCGAGTTTGAAAGCAATCGGGATGAAACTTGGTGTGAATGATCAACTGAATTTTGCGCATTTTTTGCACCCATGCTTGTTTGAAATGATTGCGAAATCGCAAAGTCGGCTGGGTTATGTTTCATTGAAACATACATCACCACTCGGTGAAAAGTGACCCAGGTGATTCCAAAAGTTGTAGGTGGGCTACACTCGGTCACGGCACGTTACGAAAGAGGGAGACGACCCATTTTTTGCCGCGACGCGTGGGCCTTTCCCGGGCGTTTTACCGTTCAAACAGAGTGACAAGGTTGCTTAACGTGGCACCGAAGTGCTACGTTCCGCAACGATTTCACTCCCCTTTCGCAATATTTCGCAAGGCTATGTGTAGACAGCGTGCGCTCTAGGCGCGACGGGTAAGGTACCGGGCGCGCTTTCGCAATCACGCGTCGCGGTCTTTTCATGGGCACTAGTAACGGGCCGTGCGGTGAGTACTACCTGCACACCAGTTTTGGACCGGATCGATTTTTTCCACTTTGCCAACGTTATGAACAAAACTTTTCACTTTCTCAAAAAGTATCTTATAAGTGCTAATTCACTAGTGAAAACAGCATATCGATAGGCATAGCGAAATTAGAAAACAAAGATCAAAGATCAACTCCGAACCTGATAAGCCCAATCGAACATGACAGCGATAGCAATGAACTTGCAGAAAAGTTTCGCTCATACTTATGCGAATATACTTTGTAAAGTCTGACGCCAAGCGCTAAGTTAACGCAGGAGAAAGAAAATATCACAATGATCAAGCCTAAGACCACAGCAATGGCTCTAGGTGCTTACTCTTGGTTCTCGCCATTCTTGTGCACTTATGCATCAAAGATCAAAGATCACTCACCTGGTAAGCCCAATCGAACATGACAGCGATAGCGATGAACTTGCAGAAGATGGCAATGGCGGGCGTAGAGGACATCGTGCCTGAAGTCGAGACTAGACTCTAGTTTCGAGTTGAGAGATCCAACTACAAAATACATATTGATATCTAAACTAAGTTTCGAGGTAAAAGTACACTTCAGGCGTGGAGGACATCGTGCCTGAAAGAAGTGACTAGACTCTAGTTTCGAGGTCCAACTAAACTCTAGCCTCAAGAGCCAACTACAAAGTACAAACTACCAACTTCAAAAACACAATCATGTGAATAATGCATCTGTCAAACGTAGAAGATGCCTAGAAAATGCAAAAGATTCTCTCTGGCCGGGAATTGAACCCGGGTCTCGCACGTGACAGGCGCGGATACTAACCACTATACTACCAGAGATGTGGTGACGAAGCTACAAGATTTCCTCTAGAGCCACTGCTAGTTCTATGGGAGAGCGATGCGAAATGATGCTAATTGTAAGGTTGTTCATGAAAGATCATGGAAGTCTAAAGATCAAAGATCAGAGATGAAAGATCAAAGACCAACTTACCAATTCCGAAAGAGAGAATGGACGTGATTGAGGTAACGGAAATTGCCCTGGAAAGATAACATCACGTTTTTAACATGAATAAGCAGCTTATTATAAGCTGGTTTCGGAACAAATTATGAATTATCTTTCTCTCAACTCGCTTCACTCGATCAAATAACCAAATATTCTCCGGGTTTTGTATTCTTGATGAAAAGCATCTCATTTTGCACCCTATGATCAAGATTTTGCACCGGATTACTTCGAATGTCAACTAGGTTTCTCTGGCGGCTGAAATGTACACAACACGAGTGGATTTCGATCAATCGGTCGGTTGTAAGGGTGCAACAATGGACAACGTTTATCACACTGACGTTCCAGCCTCGTCCAGTGCGAGGGGCATTCTCCTCTCATTATAACCTAGCGACTAGCCACAACCCTAAGACTAAGCAATCTCAGAAGCGCATTAGACTGAATTTCTGCCTCCAAAATTGCAGTATCTTCACTCACGTTCCGGCTTCTTCCAACGCCAGGGCCATTCGTCTTTCCGGTGAGAGAGTGCGTTTGGTGTCCTGCCACGCGCCGAGCATTACGTATCTGGAAAAGTTTAGAGATCAGAGATCAAAGATCAATCTGCTGATAAGTATAAAGCTCAAAGATCAGACTCCAAACTACAATGTTGTTCAGGAGCAAAGATCGAACTACAAACTACAATCCAAGTTAGGATCAAAGATCAAAGATAAACTCACGTATCGTCCACACCGATAGCCAGTGCGATGAAGGGCATTACGGTGACCTGAGGAGAGCAAAGATCAAGGAGAAAGATTGAAGATTAGAGTTCAAAATAGGTGTCAAGAAAGATGAAATCTAGAGCAATTCGATTTCGGTAAAGAAATATCCAAAATCTTAAGCCAACCTGATGCACGAACGGGATCACCAGCCCAAACAGCAGCCCTCCAGCAGAAATGATGGCCAGTGTGGAAATGAACTACCCTCCTACTAACACCTCTACTCTACTAACCAACTTCACAGTGAAGACTTACTTGGTGTACAAACGGAATTCCCAATCCGAACAGCAACCCTCCAGCAGAGATGATAGCCAATGTGGAAGTGAAGATGCCCATCATCGCCTCAATGGGCTTCGAAGTGATCCAGTCGCCGGTCATGCTGAAAGATCAAAGATCAATTCATGAACTTCTATTTGGAGCCTCAAAGTTTATACAGGCAGCCCGGAAACTGTGAACACAGCGATCAATGACAAAATTTCAAGCGACAGCTTGGTTTCATCAAACTCACCAGGTCAAGCACACGAGTAGCATGTTTGCGAGGGAAATGAAATCATTTCAATCAGGTTTCGCTCTTCATTATTTTAGGCGTACTCTTTGAGAACCTTACCAAGATCCAACCGTAAAGCTCATCAGCAACAAAATCGTCAGTGAGATGAAGGGAATCGTGAACAAATACGGAAAATTTGTTCCCCCCCCCAACATTTCTACCCCCTCATATGACTACTGTGAGCGTAAACCTATAAAACCTGACAAGAGATGATTCTTACCATGACCCCACAGTGAAGCTCATCAGTAGCAGAATGGTCAGTGAGATGAAAGGAATCGTGTAGGTAGCGTTCTTTTGCATTTCGTCCTTGAGGATGGAGAGACTGCAAGATTGAAGGTACGAAAAAGGGAAAATATGTTTCACAATTCTTCCAAAACTTAGTGCATTGCATGCTCATCAGTTGATTGGACGCATTGTTTTATACACCGAAAACTAATTCAAATTTCGTCTGCATCTCGTTTTTGAGGATGGAGAGACTGGAAGGATTAGAAATAAAAGATCGAAGATTAAAGATCAAAGAACAATTTTTAGAGTCCAGTCTGAGCTCAGACTCAGTAGGGATGAGAAGAACAACTGTGCTTCATAACCTCTACAAAGCGTTGTGCTTTCTACATCAGTTAATAGACTTCAGGCTACCAGTCTCAACCAAAAATATTCTAATTTCTACTGCATCTCGTCTTCGATGATGGAGAGACTGGAAGGATTAGAGATCAATGATCAAACTGGAGGTTACAGAACGATTTGCAAAGTTCCCGTGAATAATCGAAGTGTGCTTCAGAGCTACTACACAAGTTTAAGTCAAGGAATGGTTTTTTTGATTCGGTGACTTCATCCTTTTTTAACAACTACTTCAAAATTTGAAAAAATTAGAATATGAAAAAAATTTTTTGAAAAAATTTGATTCAAATGAAGTTCAAATATTACAGTAAAAGCTACCAAGAGCAAGCTATCAAAAGTAAAGATCCAAGATCAAAGATCCATCCACAAACCTGAACATGGTAGTCTGCAGCTCGCTCTTGCCTTCGAGCACCTCTTTCAGTCGGGTTTCGAACGCCTTGCAGACCTCCTCGGAGGTGAACTGAAGATGATCTTTGATCTTTGATCTTTCAAAAATGACGAGCAATCTCATTGAGTTGACATCACACCAAAAGTTTTCTGCCTCCAAATCAGAGCTAGAGTTGCAACAAGAGCCTAGTTTCACAAATCAAAGACCCCCTTGTACGGTTGATCGACTGCACAACACAGCCTGTCAGAGTGGACGAACTCCTTTGTTCAGCGCGGCGAACGTATCCTAATGCGCCGAGCCATTCCCATTCACTCCGCGGCGAGGTGAGCTGTGCGGAATGAGAGGAATGAGGGAGGATCTCACACGAAACAGATCTCATAACTTCGTGTATAATGCTGTGGAAAAAGTCGGGAGGAGGAGAAGGAGGAAACCGAAAATTTGAATTGGCGCTTTTTCTATTTCTCGCTTTCTAGTGAAGATAGAGACTTGTTATTTTTACACAAGTCTTTGTTGCCCCTCGCACACCTTGTGAGAATCCTAAAAAACGAAGTATCAAGTCTCTATCCTCATTAGAAATCGAGAAATAGAAAAGGCGCCAATTCAAATTTTCAGTTTCCTCCTTCTCCTCCTCCCGACTTTTTCCACGGCATAAAATAGACAATGTAGTTTTATGATAGCGGGTCTCTTTAGTGATGAGCCAATAACTCACCATGTTGTTTTTGTGTAATTTAGGTAACTAGAACTCTCACAATTCTCAATTATTAATAAAACACCTTTTCAAGCAGCTCCTAGGGCATGAATCTACCCTTCAAGTTGGCGGAAACCCCCATTCATGCCCTAGGAGCTGCTTGAAAAGGTGATTTATTTATAATTGAGAATTGTGAGAGTTCTAGCTACCTAAATTACCCAAAAACAACATGGTGAGTTATTGGCTCATCACTAAAGAGGCCCGCTATCATAAAACTACATTATCTATTTTATACACGAAGTTATGAGATCTGTTTCGTGTGAGATCCTCCCTCATTCCTCTCATTCCGCACCGCTCACATCGCCGCGGAGTGAATGGGAATGGCTCGGCGCATTAGAATACGTTCGCCGCGCTGAACAAAGGAGTTCGTCCACTCTGACAGGCTGTGTGTCGGAACTAGAGTTTAGTTTCGAATTTTAAAGTTCAGAGACCAAAGATCAAAGATCAAAGATCAAAGATCAAACCCCACCTCCTTGTACGACGGAATCATGTAGATGAGATGCACCATGTCGATGTGCTGCAGTCCGAGCGGACCGCCCGGGGTTACCTGGAGAGAAGAATGGTTAGAGATCAACGATCAGACAACAAATATCGCAAAATTTTAGGTTCAAATGCGGCAAGTGAGGCCCCAAGGCACTTGGATATGGAAATTTGAATCAAATGTGAGTAGTTTCTTGGGAATCATTAGTTCTTCTGATGAGTTTGCAGGAAGAATAGGAGACTAGGGAAATTATAAGTCATCGTTAAAGACCAAAGACCAAACCCCGCAGAGATGCGTAAGCAGGAAGAATTTGTAATCGAAGAAGTTCATGGTTTGATTCAAAAACGAAACGGAAAGGCTATCTCAATCACTCCAAGATACGGGTCCGATTGTAAGTCGGTCAGTTTCGAAATGCGATGAAAGATGAAAGATCAAAGATCAAAGACCAAAGATCAAAGCTCAAAGATCAAACCCCGCAGAGATGCGTAAGCAGGAAGAATTTGTAATCGAAGAAGTTCATGGTTGGATTCAAAAACGAAACGACTAGGCTATCTCAATCACTCCAAGATACGGGACCGATTGTAAGTCGGTCAGTTTCGAAATGTGATGAGAGACTAAAGATCAAAGACCAAAAATCAAACCCCGTAAAGATGCGTGAGCAGGAAGAATTTGTTGTCGAAGAAGTTCATGGTTGGATTCAAAAACGATACGACTAGGCTATCTCAATCACTCCAAGATACGGGACCGATTGTAAGTCGGTCAGTTTCGAAATGTGATGAAAGACTAAAGATCAAAGATCATAGACCAAAGATCAAAGATCAAACCCCGTAAAGATGCGTGAGCAAGAAGAATTTGTTGTCGAAGAAGTTCATGGTTGGATATTCGATCTTGATGCGTGGATCCTCGCGGAGCTGGAAGTATTTTAATTAACATAATTTTGTAAATTTTTTTTGCAAATACAAAGGCTTCAATGACAGAACTTGCAGAGTACATGAGCAGATTTGATTGTGTTTCACAACATCAAGGAAACATTCCCAGCATTCCTAGCGCTAGTAGGAGAATGTTGAGTAGATGAAATAATCTCAAACTGGCTAGTAAGTACAAGCTTTACTCTCAGAAAATAGGCTATTCAATGATACGTTTCAAGGCTCCTATTACACATTTGGAACCGTTGATTCCTTAGTTTGATCCGCTTTTGTGATTGAAAATTGAAACCAAAACATAAAATTAAAAAAAATCCAACCTTCTTGCTCCAGAACGTATCGAAGAATATCTCCACAATGGTGTTGCTGAGCGGGCAATTGGGCAGGCCCGGACACACTTTGTCGCCGAAGTTGACCTGGAATGAATTTTGCTAACTCCCAAAAACATTTCCCTCCTTAGACCTCACAATCAGTTGACCGCGATGCAATCAACTACTATTTTTGATCTCGATCGAGTAATTTCTTCTGTTATTGCTAAGAAGTGAGAAGCTCACGCTCTAGCCATTGTATTCCTATGCAACCGTACCGTTCCCTCCCCGAGATCGATCGTCATGTTACACAGGACGTGCATTATCTTTTAACTACCGTACTCACAGTTTCATCCCCAATATCGATCGTCATGTTCCTCAGAACTTATCGATTGTTTTCCCCTGACTACCGTACAAAAAAAGCCACCCTTACCGTTTCTCCCCCGATATCGATCGTCACGTATCGATCGAACTGACTACCGTATCCTTAATACTTACCGTTTCCTCCCCGATATCGATCGTCATGTTCCCCAGTACTGACTACCGTACTCTCTTACTACCGTATCCCCTTACCGTTTCCTCTCCGATATCAATCGTCATGTTTCTGAGGACGTATCGATTCAGATCCGTAATCATCTTGGCTCTTTCCGGCACGAGCAGATTTGGTGAGGAGCGGTCCCTCCACTCCACGGTTACGGAGAGGTAGGAACTGAAGGGGCAAAGATCAAAGATCAAAGATTAAAGATCAGTTTCGGAACTCCATGATTTATAGGTGGTTTTAATAGCATTGGACAACCCAAGTGGAAGGTCCTAGCGATGGTAAATCTAAAAGAATTGGGTGAGGTGCGGTCACTCCACTCGACTGTGACCGATAGGTAGGAACCGGAAGAACAAAGATCATATTCCCCGTTTTTTTGTAATCTTTTTGCAGGGCCTTTGCTGGGTTGAACTGTGCTATGGGAACCACAAACGTCTGCTGGAAAAAAAGCATACGCATTAGTCGAGTCCACCCGAGAACTCCTTGTGAATCTGGTGCTCAAGTCACTAAGACTAACGATTATCGCATCCAAAATGTAAAAAAAAGATGTTTGAGTATGTCACGACTCCTTGTGAAACTCCTTGTGGATCTGGTACTAGATTTGCGAAAAAAAAAGACTGACTGGGGGTGCTGTATGAAATAATGGACACTGACGCATTAGTCGAGTCTCCCGAGAATTCCTTGTGAATCTGGTATTCGAATCGACTTAGTGAGTGAGTAGGAGAGTAGAGGAAGCGCAGATCGTCCTGGGATTACACATTTTGGAACAAATTTCTTTTTATTCAATTTAAATTTTGAAATAAAACAATCAAATATTGCTTATGCTTCACGTATAATTAGAGACCACAAGCTCCGCCCACTTTGAGGAGAAAGGAATTTCTCAAAATGCACGCGGAGAGTGCACAATTCGAACACTCAATCAATTTCAACGATCTAAAGCGATTTTGGTAGCTATGAGTAGCCTTCACAAATACCCCGCGGGGCAAGATGTTCTGATCACTTTGGCTTGGTAAAAGTCGATAATTTCTCGATAAAATCGGTGTTTAGAGGGGTTCCACTGTTTGGATCCTTTTGCCCCTTGGGATATTGACTAATTAGAATATTTTAGGATTTTTAGAGAAAAAATTAGATTTTTAGCTATTTTCCCTGAATTGTGCAAGAAGCGCGGGGAGAGGGGAGCGAGAGGGCGGGGGGTGGGAGAGAGACACACACGAGAGAGGCTCCGCCCCTTTCTCTCTCCTCTCGCCTCTCCCCCCTCTCTCTCCCTCCTGTTCGCGCGCACGTTTCCAGCTCTAGCGCGCCTCAGAGACAAGATATTCACTTTCGGTAAAAAGTATGATGTTACTGAGGTCACCACGGACACATCAAACTCATTTTTGGCACAATTGTGAGAATTCCGCGATTTACGTTGTGGTCCCTACGTATAATTCAAATGTAAGCACGCCGTGTGGTAATTGATTCTCCTGGGTTTTCTCCCTCACAAAACAATTGAGAACTTGCAAAAATACCTCCACTCGGATATTGAACACTCACAGTAAAAGAAAGCATGTGAGAATACGTTTCGGCACTTCTTGGATTTCTGTCCCAGCCTTCGCTCACAGAATATTCTATCCCTACCATTCTCATTTTCCACCTCGTTTGGCCAATGCGAGCGGTTGTTCTGGGCCAGATATCAAAGAAGTTCCTACGTTTCGATATTCCGAGGATCATTCATTTTGGTATGTTTCATAGGTTCTCCAAATTCAGTTCCGTCGTGGAGAAATTGATTATTGCCTCATGCTCTTGGTAAAACATTCTAAAATCGTACCTCAACTCGGATATTGAACACTCCCAGTCCAAGGATGCATGTGAGAATGAGCGGAACGATCGAGAAGATCTGGAATGGTTGATCTTTGATCTTTAATTTGTCCTTCAAAGAGATCAACAAAGGAAAAAGGAAACGAAGAGATCAAAGATCAAACCGCCTACCTTTGGGTGCTTGCTCAAGAACAGCCCGTATCTGTAGAAGGAAACGGCGAGGAAATCCTGAAATTTATAGCATAAAATCAGTCAAAACTCTAAAAATTGACTGTGTTTTGTGATTTCGATAGCCCTTCAGATCATTGAAACAACTGCCTAGAAATAGTGCTAACCACTAAAAATACATCTTGATTCTGTCAGAAATCTATAATTAGCTCGTTAAAAGAAACTTCCTAATGAGTGCATCGAGATCTGTGACATACACAGGTGACCTTGAATTATTACCACTTTGAACCTCTATTTCCGCATTGACTTTCAGTGAAATTTAATTGAGAAAGTTCTTACCTGAACAACCCCAAAGGGGTTCTGCAGTTTTATCATCGGGCTTTGGTTACCCTGAAAATGAGGTCGCTTTCACGTAATTCTCACGATTCGCTTTAAAAACTTTTTAAAAAATCACGCGACAGGGAAAAAATGAGCTCTAGAAATACAGTTTTAAAAACCAGGTCGGAGGGTTTCTAAACATTTCACGAAATCACCGAAATCATCACGATTCGTCACTAACACGAACGAGTTTCGACATCTTCCCCTATCTCCTACGAACTCGATTTGGAACCACACCAGCCATTCAGCCATACAACCCCGCGCGCGCACTAAAACCTCTGACTTTGAGCCGCGCGCAGTAACAAAACAGGGGCAATAGCCACTAAACTCCCATCATCTCTAGGGGTCACAGCGGTGAGGGATGACGCAAAACGAAGAGACTGGCTTTTTAAGCCCCTAGCACAAATCCGTCGATAAAATTGATGGGCGCGCGCAAGAGATTTGATAGAATAAGAGAGATGAGGGAAGGATAGGATAGGTCACTCTCGCTTTCTCTCGGGATCGCGCAATTCTCCACAAGAGTGCTGAAAGCAAGAGTCGACTCTCTTCATTCTCCACACTCTCTCGTCGGCCTGACCGGTGAGAAGTGTGCTACCTTCCGCTGCTACTTTCTCCGATCTCTGACTCCCTTTCGCGTCTGGGCTCTCCTCTTTCACCCTATTCTCTCTACTCCGAGGTGACCTCTTTATTCCTCGCCTCTTTCCACACCGAGACCCAAGCGCATCCCGGAATGTTTTAGACACCCCCCCCCCCCGGGAGTGTCCCCACTGTTCTATTGTGTGTCGGGTGTGTGAGTATTAGTTTGCCCTACTTTGCGGGGGTTCAGCGGTGGAGGTCTTTTGGTGGTTGCTAAACACACTGTGCGGAGTATTGCTCAAGCAACATCAAACCGTAAAAAGAAAACAATTGAAACCTAACCGCATATTCCATCTTTGCAGATAGATCCAGGATAGCTGTAAATTATGTCATTATTTGTCGAATACCCGAGATAGTAGAGGCTGCATCAACTAATTAGAAGATAAGTGAAACACAGAAGCTTTTGGAACAGTTTTGTATCTGGGATACCTATGAATGTGTTTGTGTATTCTAGAGATGATCAAGCCTGTTTATTTGCACGAACCAACTACCGTGTGCTCTAATCCTTTATTCGTTGCTTCATACTTATTATACAAATAATGTTTTGCAATTATTATTACATGCGATCATCGGGGTTTCGCTGTGTTCAGTGCGTGTGCTTAGGTAGATCGTGGTGTGGTTGGTGGTGCGGCGAGTGCATTCTAGGCGGGGGCGAAATATCAAAAGGCGGATATGACGAATCATACAGCGAATGCTGCAGAAAGTTGAAAGACGTCTGGGGAGAGATGGGGTTTGAAAGACTTTGACGGGAAACCATGAAGTTTGATGATTCTATCCTACAACGTGCGGGTAATACTGCATTGATTGGGGAGTATAAGCGGGATACAAGTATGACTATTTCTGGGGGTATTTGCGACACCAGGAAACACCGGAATAGATTAGGGCTAAAATGCAAGCAAATTATTACGTTGGGCTATGCATGGAATAGTATTATGAGGGGAATAATCGATAATTGTGAAATTCGAAAGACGAAAAGAGTTTAGGGAAAGACCCTAGTACTGAGTGGCAACTCCCAGACTCCTCAGACCCATTTTCGCTCGAAAAATTGGGAACTTCCTGGATATCTGGCCCAACTCAACCGCTCGCATTGGCAAAACGGGGTGGAAAAAAAGGAGCCAGATATCCAAGAATTGCCGAAAAATGAAGCAGATGTGTCGAGGAGTCTGGAACATTAAGACAAATAATGATAATGAACAAGCGGAAAAATCGATAAAGCTTTGCGAATCACTACTGAGACTATGATGGGGATACGGTAGGGTTACGGTGACTAGATGGAACCGGAGTGAAAAACTATCGGGAACTGACGATCATCGGGTATTTGCTGGAGGTATGGACAGGAATAAAATCAGTTGTTGATAACTGGTAGCTTGATTACGGTAGTCGATAGGTTACTGTACAGTGGCGGTGGCTTGGTTGGCCTGGATCTTGAGTAGAGCTTCAGTAAGCTGCACGTTGAATGAGACATCATGAGTCTGCGGCTGCAGCAAAGGGGGCGGAGCCACGACCTGTTGCTGTTGCTGCATCTGCTGCAGGACGGCGAGCTGCAAGAAAGCCAGTTGGTGATAAGATCTAGGTACGGTAGGCGAGGATTACGGTAGTCGATAGGTACCTTGAGCAGGAGTTCGACGTGATGGGAAGGAGTGGGCATGGAGAAGGCCGAGTTGGAGGAGGGCACGAACTCGCTCTGCTTGGGCTGAAGGGGAAAATCGATAATTAAGGGAATACCGTAAGACTACTGTCAATTTTGTGTTTTTTCACGAGGAATGGCGAAATGATCAACGATTCAAATGCAAACCGAGCATTGAACTGATCAAGACACACATCTGTTTTGCTACCAAAACTCAATCACCGTAACCGCAATCCATCGAAAATCAATGATACCGTACCTCAAGCTTCAGCAGCGGCGCGGGTTCATACTGTAAGCACGGTCTCTTGATTGCCTCGCCGAGAGTGGTGGGATAAGAGGTGGCCTCGAGACGACGCTTGCGCTCCATTTCTGAATGACTTCCATTATGTTCACTTGAACAAAGAGCATTCGTAGCTAAACAAGTGTTTGGATGCTTTTTTTTATGTTTTGAGATTTTTGTGGTTGTTCAAGACTGTCCTCGACGCATCATTATTTCAACTCGAAAGAACTGGTTTATACAGCGTTGATGAAACACATTCTACTCCGGTGCATTTTGGAGAATTTCCGAACTTATAAATCTCATAGAAAATCCTTATGTTGCAGCTAGGAACGTGTTCATAAGAAATGAACGTACCATGCACGGCATTCTGTTGTTCTTTTCACTTGTGAATCTCTTTTTAAAATCCAAGAAAATAAGGAAAACAACGAACCATGCACGGCATTCTGTTAGGTTGCTTTTTTCACCATTGTCAAGAACTGATCGCTACAAACCAAAAGCGCTGACTTATTTATTGTTGTTGAAGCATACCCCATGAAATGCGGACTATTTTGAAAAATCTAGACATTTCTGCATTGTGTGTGCGTGGGCGACGTTTATCACCGTCACACAATGATTTGCACTTCTGGACAGAAGGTTGAAAAGAAGAACGTACCATGCACGGCATTCTGATGGAAGTGTCTCGTCCTCACTCTCGCTGCGATCTGTTCTCCCAGTTGGAGGGACAGGGCGACCCGGCATAGGCTATCGGCTGCTGGAATATTGATTAGTTAGCTTTATTAACATAATTATTGATTAATTGCACTAATTAGCATATTTTCAAGCTATTTTTTTAGCGCGACCTGGCACAGGCAGTCCGCTGCTAGAATGGTGATTAATTAGCCAGTCCGTGCCCATAACCTTCGTTGTCTTGCAGTGATAATGTAATTTGAGCCTACTGGGCTATGACTAGAGTAAATCACTCAGAACTAGTCAGATTAGCCTAATAAGCATAATTAGTTAATTAAAGACTGATGGGCGGATAATCAAAGACCAACCTTTGCCTGGAGGGCTCGCCGGCCCCGCGTGCTTTGCCGTAGCGCGCATAACGTCGACCTGAAAATAGGGATTTGAATTCCCGCCTCTTTTTAATCCCCGATGATGCCCTAATGTAAAAAGTCAATTTTTTTCGAAATTGTCTTTTTTGGCGCGAATTCAAAATTTCGTAGTACCTCCTGCTGCACGAGGTCGATGACGTCGTCGAGCAGCGCGGTGTGCGCGAGCTGCGACCAGAAGAGGGACGGCTCTGCAAAACCGGATAATATTTCACGGCTCAGGCTGGCATAGTGCAAAATTGAACGGGTTTTTAATTTAGTCTGGTTTTGGGCGCTAAATTCAAATTTGAATTCAAACTCACGACTGCGCATCATGCCGGTGATCTGATCCGCTGTCGGAAGGACGACTTCGGGAGGAGTGGTGACGTCAATGATCTGAGGAGGTCAGAGATCAAACATCAAACTACAACTGTTCATCCACTACTTTCTCTACCAAAACACGATGAGTTTCAATGAATGGTAAAAACAACAACAACAACAAACAACAACAACAAACCTCCTCCTTCACCGAATTGTTGTTGTTGTTGTTCAGAGCCTGTTGCATGTGAACGAACTGAGAGATGGAGTCGCAATGGTCTTGGGGTTGGTAGCCTGGAGAATGGTTGATCTTTGATCTTTGATCTTTGATCTCTGTCGATGAGTTTCAGTTACAAAACTATTGAAGAGAGGAAGTGTAGTGTCGATATTGCTCTGCATTCGTTTGCTCAATGATCCAATAAACCACCTGCCCTATATCATCGACTCCCGAATCATCAAAAATTGATATGTTCCAAACAATGTACAACCGATGAACAAGAAGACATGATTGGTACATATCTGACTCCTACTCCGAATAAACGTCAACGTCAATGGATACAGTTCTAGTCGAAAAAATCTATCAGACCACGTACCATAGCCGTACTGCGCCTTAACTCCGGCTGCGGCCGCAGCCGCAGCTGCTGCTGCTGCAGCCGTAGGGGGCGGAGCCCCAGCCAGCTGCATCGCCAGCAGCTGCTCGATCGACGACTTGCTGCTGCGACGGCTGCTGCAAAACCGGAATATTGCAAATCTGGAATATATTATCCGGTTTTGATTGGCGTAATTCAAAAATGTCTTGATTTTTATTTTTCGGGATTTTGGCGGGAAATTCAAAAATTATAGTACCTGTCCTTGTCGGACTCTGAGGAGGTGGAGCTAGAGGAGGAGGCGGAGTTCTTCTCGCTGTTGGAGTGCAGGAGCGCGCTGCAAATATCGATTGATTGGAATGATCTTTGATCTCTGGGAGATATTCTACGATCCATTTTCTCGAGATCACAAGGACGGCACAATAATATTTTTGCGAAACACTGAGTTCAAACTGAAACTATTGCCGGATCCATAATTTGAAGATTGAGTGAAACACATTCGTGAATATAATGTGAGCTATTTTGAAAGGCAACAGGAATTCACAGCCCTTTAGTGTTCGAAACTACACTCTAGTCTCGAGATACCTCTTTGGAGTAATATAGTTTCGGCTCTGGCATTTCGCTGAGCAGAACAGTGAGTGGTTGTAGAAGTCGAACGAGCGCATCTCCATGAGCGATCTACGAAGTGGTTTTTGATCTTTGGAATTTGATCTTTGATCATTGATCTCTCCACCCCCTCGAGACTACACTCTAGTCCCAATAGCCCACCTCAGATTGCTTTTGCCGATCCGAATACTGCCTTTCCAGTCCTTCTGCTTGTCCTTGTTCGCTCTGACAGTGAATTCCTTGGGCGAGATCATCTCTCCTGAAAGGATTGAACTGTGATCTTTGATCGTTGAACTTCGATCTTTGATTTTTGAACTTTGACACATGGGTAACTTCAATGCACTACCATCCACTGCCTCAGCGCCACCTATACAAAGAGTGAAACGCATTTTCATTTTAATATTGTGGTCGAATTTAGGATCTGCGCCCTTTCAATTCGTTGCCTCTTTGATTTTCTGTACCAAAATGTGCCTAATCTCTCATGTGCGAGAATCCAATCATCAAATTTATTGGGATTATAAGCATTCAATATCTTTGCCGTTCGCGTGTTCCGAATTGGCTGAAATCTTTCAGGAGAAAGAGTACATTTGTCGAATTCGATTTGAGTTTCACATCTCCTTGTATCGGAAATGCAAAACGTTAGGGTAGTGTTTTCGGCAGAGCTTTGATAGAAAAAATCTTTAAAATAATGTCAGACTCCGAGAGGCAATCCTTGAGCTCTGCACGTCCGAGCCATTGTTCAAGTAGTCAGAGTCAAAAGCTTACCATCAAGTTCAATACATGGTTGATGAATGCCCGGGCAGAGAAAGTGTTCTACGTGCATTTTGGCGTGGAGCGGACCGCATTTGACCTGGAATTGAATTCAAAAAGTACTTTCAGGTTCGGTAGATCATGTTTGCTCTACGAGATTTGTTCTCTGAATCACTTCCATTCTGATGAGGTGGGGTGTAATGTGCCTTGATCTTTCTGGGATTCATGAGCATTTCTCGACATAGAATTCCCTCCTCTCTCTCTCTCTATTGATCAAAGACTAAATGACCGTTTGGCTACCAGATGATTCACTCGATTTCGAAAATCAACTCTGAACCCTCTCCTCTTCGTTCAGTCGATCCCTGCCACCCCTCACTACTATCGAAACCCCGTGTTTGGTTTGACTGTTCACTCGGTTTCTGTTCACTTTCCCCCCGCCGGGTCCATTGTTCGCCTCTCCTAGGGTCACTCTCCCCTCCCCCCCGCCCCCTCCCCCGTCCCCCCCCCGAATCCCCACTATTTGCTCTGCTTGACTCGGCATACACCAGCCTATTTTTAGCGCGGTTTTCTCTGGGCTCTCTCCGATCTGCACTTTGGTCAGAGAAAAGACGACTCATCTAACCACACTTATTCTGGAGCCTCGAGGCGAGAGAGCGCGCAAAATGGAGAGAGCCAGTTTTCCAGAGCCCCTCAGGCGGCTGGACGCCACGCAACTACGCAAATACAGAGATGCTGACCTCCAAGTGAACCGCAGGTTACGGTATTGGCATGTGATCGAGAACTGTACAAGGAGAACTAGGGAATCACTGAGTGGAGTTGGGTTGAGTTTCAGGCATTCTACAAATGGGAATCAGCGCGATTTTGACGATTACAAGCGTGCGAAAAGTGCAACCAATTCAAAACTATTGTTGCGCTGGTCAAAGGTTACGGTAGCCCGGCTTATCGACAACTGGCGTTCAGTTTTCTCTAACCTCTCAGCGCTCTCTCACTTTCCCGTTATCTCTCGGTTGTTGTCCACTGTCCACGGTCATGCTTTAGGTCTGGAGAGGGAGGAGGAAAAATGCTTGCGGCCCCCTCGCCGTCCGGAGCAAAATTGTCTGTGGCATTCGGCAAAAACACGCGGTGCTCTCTCACCTTCACACGCTCTCTCGCCTGCTCTAGCCTCTCTGCGCTCTCTTCGTCCCTCGCTCTGGTCACTCCTCTGCAGCCCCCCAGCTGTTTACCCGGCGCATTGCTACGACCCGCGGGCGAGAGAGCGTGCGGAAGTGAGAGAGCGCAGACAGGCGAGAGATAACGGGAAAGTGAGAGAGCAAGGGAACGCTGCTGCTTCTGCTGTGTTTGAGCGTGAGCCCGAATATACGACTACCGTAACCCCCGCGCTGACTTTCCGTGCAGGACCCAACTTTCGGCGTCCTTGTCGAAAAAGCGACTAGAGTTTTGCAGATTGGAAAATCGATAATACCGTACCTCGATGATTTTGGGTCCGTTCGGGACGCCGATGATCGGCCCGAGCTGCTGCTGCACGGAGCGATTATCGATCGACGCCTCGTCTACCGTAGTCAGTAGGAGGAGTGGGGAATCGTCCTTCAATGGTTGCGGTAGACGTTTATCGCAAACTGACAAATTTTTTGAAAATTTGATGCAAACCTGTGAGGAAGACGGCGAGGCCGAGCGGGATACGGTAATGGTCGTGGCGGGACCGCCCATGCAGGCTACGGTCGTCAGGGATACGGTACTCGACGGGGAGGCGGACGAGGGGTCGGGGGTCACCACAAGGGGCAGACCCGAGTCGACCATGGTACTGTAAGGGTACGGTTAGCAATCGAAAAGTGACTTTATTTCGCGAAACTCGGCAAAACGAATCGCGAACTGACGCAAAACTCGCGAAAATCCGTGCAAATGTAGTGGAAGGGAGGAGGAACAGAAGCGGGGAGGGAGGAAGAAAAAAGACTTGTGAATGGATCGGGGGCGAGTCGGAGGGGGTTGTTGTGCCCGAGTGACCACACACTGCCTCCGGGGACGGGAGAAAGGGAAGGAGGAACGCGAGGGAGGAAGAAGCCATGTGGCCTGGCGCAGCGCCAATTGGAGCTCTAGGAGCCTAAGGAGGAGGGGGGGGGGTCTAAGGTTTCCAAAGTTCATATCCCTAAGCAAGTAGATTTTGTGCCCGAGTGAGGGTTCAACATCTACTTGCTTAGGGATATGAACTCAGGGGTCCAACGCAATGCCTCACAAGCGCCAGGGTCAGATCGACGACTTTGCAAAGGCGTATCAATCTTGCATGTTGGAACTCGCGAAATTACTGAATACCACGCAATCCGGTGACAACGTGCTGGGGATTCCAAGCCCCAAATTCAAGAAGCTCCATACGCTACGCAAGCCATTAGACATCGGTGCTGTACGTGAAACGCAGCTCTAATGGCGCAACCTATTGATAGCCTGCGCTCAGCATGCGACAGCTGTGTTGCCTGGTCAGGTATTATCACCAAATCCTAGCCGATCTGGCACCTGGTAATCGGCCGACGCTGCCTAACCACGCCATCACGCCTATTGACAATCTGCACTCAGCATGCCCATGCAACCGCTGTGCTGCCTGGTCAAGAAAATCACGCATTGCAGCTCCATTCGTTCCTTAGAAGCGCCAAACACTAACTAAGCCATGAGACGTCGGAGCCCCTAATAGCTCTAATGGATGGGGCAACCTATTGATAGCCTGCACTCAGCATGCGACAGCTGTGTTGCCGCTTGGTCAAGGCCCCGAAATCACGTCTCCCCCGTCTCTCCCGGCATCTCAATGTCTCAACGTGTCTCACGTGAGGCTCTCTTGCTTCTAACCGATCTCTTGTGGGTCAGAGAGGGCGAGAGAGTATGGGGAGTGGAGAGAGTTAGAGAAGTCAGAGAAAGCAAGATAGCAGGGCAGATTTAGAGAGTTAGAGAAGATCAGACGCATGAGAGGGGCGGTGTAATAGAGAGGAGGGCTAATCTTTGAGACGGGAGTCGCTGCCATGGATGAATTAGCAAGGCGTATCAAGCATTGGATTTCTCGTGTAGCTGGGAGTTCAAGAATGGTGATGGAAATGAACACCAGAAAAAGCGCACGAAGTCCTGGACATCTCTGCTAGGTCAGTGACAATTCAAGACCAGATTGGGGAACATGTAGCGTCAAGGAAATGATGTCGCGGAGTGTATTCTGTTTCGGAAGGATCGGAAGACGAATCAGAAGTACCAGAATGCACGTACAAACACGGAACAAGTCGCCTAACCAAATCATCCTCATCAAATTTGATGTCATCTTGCAAATCGGGGCAGGTTAGGAAGATTTAGTGGAGTTGTGAGCAAGGAACCAGGAGACTAGAAAGCACATGCCTCCCCACGCTACAGTGGTAGTGCAAAGTTGAAAGTTCAAGGCCCGGAACCCCCAAGTTCAGTTCAGGAACCAGCTGTTTGGCAGCAGCTACTGGCCAGAAGGTCCGTTGGTAGTCGAGCCACCCCCCCCCCCCCACAAGCGAAATGTCCGGCAGGGTGGACTTTGTTGTTTGGCAGCAGCAGCAGTGACAACTCTTCACCTCTTACTCCTCACAAAGTTGATAACTTGGGTGAGGAACTATTGTCGAGAAGACTTTGCTCTTTTAGCATGAAAGATAGCAGAAATCACTGACCAGTATCCCCGAAGGCACAAGACAAGGAGACTATCCCCGTTTCCCTGCAGCCAAAGAAATGCCCGACAGGATGGACTTTTTGCAGCAGCAATGACCAGTCGAGAATCCCCAAAATTGCCCACCTCCAGTAGAGAAGACTTAGCTCTTATTGCATGAAAGCTAGCATCAGCCATTGACCAGTAGACCCGAAGGAACAACACAGAACAAATACCTTGTTGCTTCAGCAGAGCGAGAAGAACAGCAGGGTGGACTTTGCTTGAAAGCAGCTGCGGGCACTGACCACAGGGCACAAACACAGACAAGCAACTCCCTTCTCTCCTCCTCTCTTCTGTTATTTACGCCTTCGGCCACGCTTTGCAGCGAAAAACGATCGAACGGTCACTCGCTCTCCCACTTTCCCTTTATCTCTCGCCCCTCTGGAGCCCCAGGGACCACGAGAAGACCGGAGAGCCCCACCCCCTCCGCCGCCGCACTGGCACATGCTCATGGGGCGCAGTCGCAAAACACGCGCCCGCTGACCAGTCCAAACAACCACCATACTATACGAAATTTTCCAATTCCCGCGCAAATTTCACAATTCATGAAAAAATAGACATTTCATGTGGAGACTTGCAAATGCTGCAACAAAGCGCGCGAATTCAAATTTCCAGTGAGGCAGAGAGGGATCAAGCATGTGTGGCGGGTGTTACACTGTGACTGACCGATGGGAGGAGGACCCTCTCGAATCTGTGTACTCTCTCACCTCCAATAAGCGAGAGAGTGTTTGAAATGGAGAGAGTCGGGAGTCTATGGCCAGGCAAAAAGTCGGATATATTGACCACCCCCGAGTGAATCGGAAATGAGAGGCGCGGAAGATAAAAAGAGCGAGATTGGAAGGGGAAAGGTGGATGGACGTGTTATTACGAAACGTCGGTCGGGTACGTTTCAGAGCACGCCTAATATCAGAAAGGTTCGCGTTCAAGAATGAGTCGTCCATCTAGAGTGAACAAGTAAACTAGACTTCGAAATGCGAACTACTGAAATGAAGAACGAGAATATTTTCGAAATTCAGCGTGCAAAACCTGCAAATTACATGTTCAATAATGGTGCTAGGTGCTTGAATCAAGAAGCAAAGTTGCTAGACAAAGCTCTAGGCAAAACGAGAACAAATGCGAAATTCGAATCCGTTTCAATCAGCATGCAAAACCGGCAAGTTTCTTGCTCAATAATGGTATGGTCAGTTGCTTTCGAGTCAAATAGAACCTCAAAAACGCAAACCTAGGCTCAGAATCCAAAATCCATTCCCTGTTACGTAACAGCCCTGAAGTGAACAATGACGGAACATTATTCGGATACGTTTCAAACGCTTTGTAAGATCAAAAAGCTGCTTGCTCCATAATGATAGTAAGAACCACGGTCAGAATCCAAGAAATCATCTACAAACGAGAACATTCGCTGTTACGTAACAGCCCCAACTCGGACAATGACGGTTCGTTTCAATCACCATTCAAACCTAGCAAGTTTCTAGTTCAATAATCATTGCTGGCACTGGAATAGCGCAAAACGTCGAAATTTTCGAGATGCAAGAACACACACTGTTACGTAACAGCGCTGAGGTGAACAATGACGGTACGTTTTTCGCGTACCGATCGTTTCATGCCTTTTCTCCTCTCCTCCCTCAGTCCGTCTTTTCAGGTTGGAGGTGCTCTTCAAGGCCTCCGATTTCTCCATGATCTCTCAGTTGTTTAACCGGCGAGAGAGTACGCAGAAGTGAGAGAGCACTGGTCAGTGCGAGAGCAAACAGTATGATAGCGAGGGAGGCTGTTGAGTTGGGGAGGAGAGGGGCTCTCTGTCCAGGCTCTTTCTCTGACCGACGAGAGAGCAGGCGAACTGGAGAGAGTCAGAGAAGAGTGAGGCTCTCTTTCCACCCCGCAAGAAATACTCTGGGTGACCACACAGTAAACACTGATATCAGCGAGACATATCAATGAATGGCCGAAGAGATGGCGAAAAAAGTAACGTTACGAGGGAGTAGGACAGGGTGATGGTACGGTACGGCTCAGTCAAGGATAGTTACGGTAACATAGCTCGACTGCAAAAAAATATTGAACTCTAGATGCTCTCAGGTACCGTAGCAAGTGAACTACGGTAGCGAGGTTGGCACGTGACTCCTGAGGCCCTATCGAGTAAACTACAGTAGGTCACCTTAGCGAATCTCCGCCCAGGAGGCGTGAGACTGAAGGAGAGGGCCGGAGGCAATAACATTTTCGCTAATAAGCAGAGTGCGTGGGATAATTACGAAATCAGTGCCACCTTCCGGGGAGATAGGCGGTGCCTAGTACCCGGCCCGGGTTGTGGGAATCAGCGAAATAGTCGGTCTATGATTGTATCTTGAGGAAAATGGGGTACTGTATGGAACTGTAGGACTAGAATCCTTGTCAAAAGCATTCATCAAACCATGGATCTCCGAGAGAGAACTACACCAACGAAAACCCCTATCTCAACTTCTCTAAATCTTCGCAATGTTCATTCAACGATCGAACTTTGAGAGTGTTGCGTACGGTAATAAACTGTAGGACTAGAAACACATGCATGGAAACGCCTCATCAAACCATGGATCTCTGAGTGAGAGAACTACACCAGCGAAACAGCCTCAAATGGCCCTAAATGCCGCGAATCTGGCGGTCAATTTGGCGCTTATTTGATGCGATTACGAGCATCACGTGAAAATGCGGACTTATTAGGGCACAGAACTAAGCAGGGGGGGGGGGGATCTGGAAAGGGGCAGATGCCAGTATCCAGCTCTGAAAATTGGCAGCAAAGTGTACGAAGCATATAAAGGCACTCAACTAGCTTCAATACCCCGCATTGGCAGTGTTAGAAAATCGAGAAAACAAATGAGATCACGACTGGTACAATAAGAACAAGAAGGATCTCTTGCAAACTCTCAGTAACTTTCACGAAGATCGCGAAAAATGGAACCAGCGCAACGCAGAAAATCAGCCAAGTGACACTTGCCTTCTCTGAAGAATCTCCGCGTGCAATCATAGCTTTCAAACCAGCAATATAGCGAACAGAAACGCACAGAAAACGAGTGGATTCAGCGCAGAAAATCAGCCAAGTGACCCTTGCCTTCTCTCCTCTGGAGACGAGCGATGGAGAATTCTCCTCCAACGCCGAGAGCGCCCGCCGGGAACCACGCGCATACAACACAGGAGAGGGGGCTCTCTGTTTGACCCCCCATCCCTCTCCCCTCAGGGTTCTCCCGGGGATCCACACTATATCGCCTTCTGGAGCCCCGGGGCACAGGCTGAACAGAGAGAACAAGAGATCGGCTGAAAAAAGTGAAGAGACAGAAATAGCCCGCGGTCACTTTTTTCCCGCAAGGCGAGCTCTTCTATTGGGACGCCACGGGGCAAAGAGGGTGAATCCCGCTCGCCAACGGACAATGGGTGTGCCTCGGTCAAAGGGGTCAGTAAGGTATGAATACGGTCGAAGTGGAGTACGGTAGGACTACGGTAGAGCTGTTATTGATTATTGGGACGAGCGCTGTTCACGGCGGATACTCACGAAGAAAGGCAGGGGTGAATCCTGGAGGGACAATGGGATGGACTGAGGAGGGGTACGGAAGGCTTATGGTAGGTCTGGGTACGGTAGGAGTTCGGTATTCTTCTATTGGGACGAACGGGGAAAGTGGTGAATCCCGATGCGCCATGGGGCAATAGGCGTGCTTCCCGGTGAAAGGGGTTCAATACGGTAGGCAGGGAAATGGTATGAATTTGGAAGACTTGAATGGGATGGAAAGAAGGAGTTACTTATCCTAAAGAGCGTTTACAACATTGTGTTTCATCTCTCTCGCATAACTAAAAACCTACGAACCGATTCAATAGCTTCCTCTTTGGTTTGCGAAAAACCAAAAAATCATGCTAACTCTGGGTGGGTCACCCCTGGGTACGGTAACGCTAACGTATGTATGCTGGCTAAATGCATCGTTCAACGTCAACACTCTGCATGCGGTTGCGTGTTGCTGAGATAGCCCAAACGTTCCGAGAAGAAGAGATGGAGAAGGTGGGGAGACGAGTCTCTTCATTTGAAGTGAAACCTCGCCCAGTGTGACCAGAAGATAGAACCTAGAGAAGAAGATGGGAGAAACGATTCAGAAAAGCAGCTAAAAAGATTGCACACGCGAAAATGTGACGGAAACACACGGGCGCGTTCTAAAATGCTGGTCAGAGATGGCTAAAGAGAAGAAGTCAGAGGGTAGAAAGATTGAAAGCTGCGGAATCGTAGAGCGATTAATTTCGTCACGTAACCCCTGGGTGCGAGTTACCCTGCAAGGAAATAGTGACGAAACGAGCAAGGCGATGCGTTTCTCTATTGCATGCGCGTTTTTTTTCTACCTAGGCGAGGTAGAATGTGAAAGTGATCAATGGTAGATGTCTGAATGATGAAACCAATCCACTTCACGTGTACTCTAGCCTTATTTAGCAAGGGAGGTAGAATGCGAAATTCGCAGAGTCGCTAAGTGATGAAACTCGCAATTTCGCGTGCATTTTCAACCTATTCAACAAGCAAGATTGGGAATGGTAAAAAAATCGTCATAGAGGCAAAATGACGAAACTTGCAATGGAAAGTCCACGAACACACACGTTTTGGAGTAGCCAAACAGTCGTTGCACAACCAATCGAAACCAGATGAATTCGAAATCGCTCTTTCACCGGTCTGAGCGACGAGAGAGAAAATGATGAGGCGAATAGCCGTATTTCGAAACTAGAGTTTGCCAGGGAATAAATGAAGGGGACCTTTAATAGCGCATGCTGCAAAACTGAGCAAGTATGTCAAAAATAGTGCCAGGAAAAGAAAAGACTAGTATTGAGATATGATTTCATTGTTGTGATGCCGAGCTGAACGTCATTGCTCAGTCATTTCAAAGCAAGCTGAGGCTTTTTTTGTGGTCATCGCCAGGCGACTGAAAACTAGCTTTCTATTTTGGTCACCTATGCTGAATCAGCACAAGGCCCTAGCGTGATTCATTCTGTCTGAGTATGAAACGCTTCAGGGCTAGAAAACAGGAGAAATGTTCATGATCATGCCTAAGACGAAAAATAAGCGTTTGTTACCTATTTACTTCTGAAAGTGAGTAAAGAATCAGACAGAATCAACATGAGTAAAGAGAAAAATGGAATAAGCACTGTCTATGGTCATACGAAAGCAACAATATTGCTCCGCACTGAAACAGAGGACTGGTGGACCTCACACGATATTGAGAAGAAGCCAGATCATTAGAAATCATGAAGAAATGGTAGCGACCAGGCTAAAGCGTGAGGTCCATTAGCCATAAACAAGCTGAGGACTGGTGGACCTCACACATAGCGCCGATATTGAGAAGAAGCCAGATCGCCTTGCAATATTGCACCAGAGACAATCTTACTGCACGCAAAAACAATAAGGAAACACATGATGTTGATAGATGTAGGTCCTAAAGAGTTGCGAATCTTCTACATGCGGTATAGTATCTACAATGCAGCATGCGGGCCCTAAGCATAGAAGCAATGACAATACAGCTCAACACTCTGGCCTACACCTAACGCCGGAATCCGCCAATTTCAGAGCAGAGAGAAGAGGATAAGGCCATTCACTCATTCACTTTTGGCCTCTCTCTATCTTGCTGTGCTTTTTTCCTCTCTCCAACCTCACGAGCCAATATCCCTTTCCTCCATTGCTATAGTAGGAGAGTAAAGTCAGGGAGGGGGCAAAGATTTCGGGTGCGAATGCGATATAAAATATGAACACGTAGTACAATTCAGTAGGTTGTTCAAGAAGACACCAGAATGCAGACACCAGAATGAGAACAATCGAATGATAATGAGGGGAGAGGACAACTGGTGTGTTATAGACGGACTATGCAAGCATCATCTGATCTGACCTAGTGCCAGTTCGAAGGTCTAAAAATATTCATAATGTAAGATAGCCTACAATACAACCGCTACATAAAGAGCTAGGCAACGTGTCAAATAGACGAAGCAAAAAGGCTAGTGGAATGATCTTTAGCAAAGCGCGCGAGATTCTGAGTCAGCGTGCGATAGGCGATCAATTGTGCACTTGGAGAGCTTTGCAATAGGAAATATCTTCTCACATCATTATTCTGTAACTAGAGTGCGGAAAGCAAGAGTAGACTCTCCTCATTTAGCATACTCTCGTATCTCTGACCGGTGAGAGAGTGCGTGAAATGAAGAGACGATTGTCCGTATTTCGAACTCTACGTAACAGTCTTCAATTGCTATTTAGTTGAGGAAAAGCAAGTTTTTTTTAAATCTGCGAAGTTGATGGAGAATCGAACCTATTCGAAATTTCGAATTAAGTGGAGAGCGTGAAACGCATTTCATCAGATGGTACGAGCGTGTGTGGTGCAACGACCAAGAGGAAATGTGAAGGGGAACAGAGTACTTGAGTTGCTCGTTATGATACCTTGCAAGATTGCTGGAATAGCTACACAAAGTGGCTAGGTACGGGGAGTTTTGTGTTTTGGAATTGAGAAGCGTATCTCGACAGCATTGATCTCAAAAGGAATTAGCGAACAAAGAAGAACGAGTGAAACGCATTTCATCAGCTGGTGCGAACGGGAATTGTGCAACGCGCAATGACCAATGGAGATGCAATTTCAAATGAGTGGAATGGAGGGAAATGCCATCCTTGCATTTCCAGGGAAAAGGTTCGGAAACTATTCGACTGCTGATGATTCAGTAACTGCAACGCGATGGTCCCATAAAGGCAAAGGAGCAAATCAGTCAATCTCGGAACTCTCGCTGCTCGGACAACGCAAACCCTTACATTAGGGATAGGATAAAGACAAATGAGTAGTATTAGCTAACTTCTATCACGAAATGGAGCCCCACTACGTGATGACAAATCCGGCGCGTTTCATCACGTATGTGGGCAGTGGAACGTTTACGCAACTCGCCCTCTCTCGAAATTCCCTCTCGAAATGGACGAGGGGGTCACTTCTGCCCACTTCCCAGGGTTCCACTCTCTCCATTTCCCCTGCTCTCTCGCCTTCCCCTCAGGGTTCCATTGCTACACGGCAGGAGTCGAGGGCAAACACACTCTCCTCGAATCGCGTGCTCTCTCGTCTTTGTCTGACCGTCTGGGCTCTCCGCTCCGCCCGCTCTCTCGCCGGGCAGTTCGCAGTTTGTTTACACGCGATGGTGCGCGAAGTGACCGCGCGGGACGGCTGGAGGAGCTGCGCTCTCTCCGTTTCGTGCGCTCTCTCGTCAGAGAGACGAGATAGTGTCCGAAAGTGAGAGACGGTCTTCGGGTCGATGTTTGGCCGGGTGTTCAGGCCGCTAAATTTAGCTCGCTGACCAGAGGCGAGAGTGGATGGTGAACTTTCCGCGGGGCCCCGGGGCTCCAGGGGTCAGAGAGCGAGAAAGAGGAGAAGATGAGGTGGTTGTGGAACTCCAAAGATGTTTGAGACGTGAGAGAGCAGTGAAATCGAGCTGCTAAGTGGTGCGAACATTGCTGGGATCCCTGAAAATTGCAGAGACGAAATAATGAAAATACTTTCCAAAGTATTCCATGAATTTTTGTATGTACAAAAAAAACATAAAACGCAAGAAATTATGTCCTTATTCCAACAACCATGTGCAATGCAATGTGTTTCATGCCTTAATGAAAGATCGTTCTTCTATCACTGCGATCAATGGAAAACTGATTGGCATTTATAAAATTATTCAGGCGACTGAAATCTCCGAAATCTCCGAAATGCTATTGTACTTCAAATGTCTCTTTTCATTACATCTCTAGTATTGTTATCCAGGGGTTTTTCAAAAAATTTCACGCACTCTCATTTCGCAATGCTCTCTCGCCAGTCAGACAGACGAGAGAGCGTGTGAAAAGAGGAGTGCGTGAAACTTTTTTCACACTCCTGATTGTTATTTCGTCTCATTGTGCTCCACTGTTGAGTGACCTCAAGCTGTCTCTCACTCCTTTATTCTGACTCCATTAAGATAGAGCGAGAGAGCATGCAGAGTAGAGAGAGCACATGCCCTCTAGCATGCCTCCTTCTTTTCTCTCACTCTCTCACCACAGGCAAAGCGAGAGAGCACGCGAAACAAAGAGAGCATCGTTATTGCCACCACTATCTACGCGCCCATTTCGCACTCTCTCACTCCCGCATGCTCTCTCGCTTTGCTCTAATCCACTCTGCCCCTCTCTCGCTCTCCTCGCTCCGTGTGCTCTCTCGTCTGCGACGCGTTGCGTGAGGACGCGTCGCGGTCGCCCTCTCTCGCTTTCGTATTTAGTAGTCGGAAGCACAACTCTTTCCCAACAGGAAATCGCCCAATGCAAAGTTGAATATTCTGTTTCGAAGTCTATTGTATTTTGTTCTTGCTCGAAAGTCACTTGTTTGAATTTGTTGTTATTTTTGAGCCGCTTCTTTTTCAAGTCACACACGTTCACATCATTAGTATTTTACTCCTAATTTCAGAACAATGACCGCCCCTGCTCCCAAATACGCCTTCATTACTCTCGAACCTGGCATGTCTAAGAGGGATGCCTTCATGAATTTGGTTCGTTGAAATATTATATCGCCCAATGCGCTAAAATTGTTCAGTAATATCTTTTAGCGATCTCATAACGACCGTGAAACACAGTTCGTTTTGAAAATATAAGAATATAAACAATCAAATTGCAGTCCAAGTACGGCGATGTCCGGCTGATGTCGAGGATCTCAGAGGTGAGAACTCGAATTTGCTGCGATTCGTTTATTTGTATTCAACTTTCACTGCTTCCCAACCAAAACATCTAAGAAACGGAGGAAAATACATCTTGAGTAACCGCGTAACACCCTCACTAATTCGATTGAAGATCTCCAACCCAGTAAAATAAATATTTAAATATATGCCAGGTCTCCATCATCGTCACTGACCTCGTGCGTAATCTAGAGGAAGAGAGTGCGCAGGGGAGTAAAGCGGCTGTGTATGTGTGAGTTGATTTATGGATTTTCCCCAATTTACACATTCTCTGTGCGGACGCTACAAATTTTAGACTTCACAACTTTCTCAAAGATCGATTTTGCTGACTGCCTTGATCATTTTGCAGCATTTCTCTTTAAGAATAGTGAAAACTCTGTAGAGCAAAGTTATGTTGATGGTAACAACGGATTTTATCGATTCAATTCACCATCAAGAACATCATCTATTCAGGCCCACCACCACTTCCGCCATCCAACCGCGACCCGTGCGCATCACCGAGCGATGCCTGCCTGCTGGCATAGAGTACGGTATTTCGAGTATGACTTAATCAATGACTATGCGATGACTTAATCAAGAACTACGGAAAGCAATGGCAGCAGAAATGCAAAGAAGACCCTATAGAATGGAAGAGCGGCATTGCTCGACAGGCCTTAGCCTTGATGATCGATAAATGATTATGATTGTGATTATGATCATGATTTTGAGTACTTAGTTACGGTAGTGGTCATCGCAAACAGATAGTGTGCTATGAAGAATCAGGCAATCGCAGACTCTTTTAGCGGCAATTCTGCAAGATATTGAGACTCTCATAATCTAATTTCAGCCGGCAACTCATCAAGCCACAAGCCACCCATTTTGCACAAAACTTACGGAAAATAGCTCTCATAGCTTAAAATTCAATTTTGCAATAGTGTACAAACATCACAATGACCGCTCTACTTTATGAAGTAATAATGAATTCAGTCGGCAACTCATCAACCTGCACGCACCGCAGCTCACCACGTACACTCGACTCGGGAAACGACCAGCCAACAATGACCATTTGATGCCGGAGCCGCTACCCAAGTACTGTTCGAGAAAATTAATTCTGCTCTAGTGATTTTAGATAGTAAAATCCAGATTGCATGATGGGGCGACGCTCTATCCACTTTAAGATTGTCACATTTGCAGACCCCCTCCAACCCACTGCTCCACCGGCTCATTGTCAAGTGGATCTTCACTCAAACTACCAACTTTCGGTTCGTTCTTGCTACCTTTACAATGAATTTTCCATGTCGAAAACTTGTGGCGTCTATACTAATTCTACTGTCAGCCATTCTACTCTTATTATTGTACTTATTCTAGGTTCCACAACTCTTGACACCAGTCTCTCTCCGATGCAGCAGCTCTCCTCACTGTTCACTGCCAAGGAGGAGGGGATGGTTGGGGGTATGTTTCTTCCATTTCAAGGCATGCAGTTGAGTGAATAGGCCTTCCACTGACACAGTCTGCTAGTGTGCCGCACTATCAACACACGAGGGCGTATTGAGATCCGCCCAAGCAGGTCATAGTCTTTGAAATCCGCTGGTTAAGAAGACTCAATTGTATTTTTCCAGATATCAAAACCGAAGACGACTATGAGCAGACGTTCGATTCCCTGGAGGAAGCGGAGGAAGCGATGGGCATGCCGTATGAGGAGGAGGATGAGGTATGTTGTCACCTATGTTCACTCTCAGGACCATTCATTGGTTGAACATGAGCTCTAAAGAGAGGGCTTGGCGAAAAATAGGATGGGGGCTTTTGATTCACTGGAGGAGGCAGAGGAGGCGATGGGCATGCCGTATGAGGAGGAGGATGAAGTAAGCAGACGGGATTGGAAGTGCATCAGTAATTTAGTCCACGTTGCTAGAGAGTGTCTGATTTTGCAATGGAAACTTTCTCCTCATCGAATACCTTCCACACTAACAAAATCCTGTGAAACATATAGTGAGATTCTTAGGGTCTCTACTTGAGAATCTCAAATGACTGTTGTTCTTTGATCTTCCCAGCTCAACTCCTCTCTTCTCTTCTCAACCCACCTTCTAATCGATCAAAGACGATTTTTTAGGCCAACTCATTCTTTTTTTCAGCCCAACTCCTCTAATGACTTGCACAATCTCACCGACGAGCCGGATGCGGACGACCTGCAAGAGTTCATGGATGAGGAGGGGAACATTGAAGTGCCGGTTCGTTCTTTCAAAAATAATGTTAAAAATATAGAAAATAGTGAAAAAAATAGTTTCTATAGGAAACATTGTGCCGGTAAGCTAACGATAGCTTCATGAAAGTAGTGAAAATAAGTAGAGTAGAAGACTTTCAAGAGTTTATGGACGAGGAGGGCAATATTGAAGTGCCGGTTCGTTCTTTCCACAAACCGAGTCATGAAATTCAGAAAAAAATACTCATCATAGACTATGTACTGGGAGCATTTCAAAATTTGGCAGTGAGTTCATGGATGAGGAGGGCAACATTGAAGTGCCGGTTTGATTTTCCTAATAATAAATGTGAAGTAAGAGCTTTGTGCGATCTTTTTGTTAAAAGCATTAAAACCCGTGTAATGGACGAAGAGGGAAACATTGAAGTGCCGCTAAGCTAACGGCATCGGCCTTATTCATGGATCTACCATGATATAACGGCAGCTTACCAACCTTTTCGAAAATAAGAGCCGGGGATTTACTGAAAATATGAAAGTATACAAAAGAAAGTAGAGTAGAACACCTGCAAGAGTTCATGGACGAGGAGGGAAACATTGAAGTGCCGGTTCGTTTTTCTGAATAAGAAAAGTACATTACTGGTGGGGAATCGTGGATCACTTATCTGCAAAAAGCGTTTTCAAAGTAACGTACTCAGTGCTGAGGAGGGAGATATTGAAGTGCCGGTAAGCTAATGGTTCCTTTTACCATCCTTTTCGAAAATAAGTGCTGGGGGTCTGCTTAACGTATAGAAAAAGTAGAGTAGAAGACCTGCAAGAGTTCATGGACTAGGAGGG
This sequence comes from Pristionchus japonicus, assembly GCA_900490845.1. Taxonomy (NCBI): domain Eukaryota; kingdom Metazoa; phylum Nematoda; class Chromadorea; order Rhabditida; family Neodiplogasteridae; genus Pristionchus; species Pristionchus japonicus. The sequence continues at coordinate 64,483 of LS493779.1, read as the reverse complement.
GAATATTGAAGTGCCGGTAGGTTTTTCCTAATAATAAATGTGAAGTAAGAGCTTTGTGCGATCTTTTTGTTAAAAGCATTAAAACCCGTGTAATGGACGAGGAGGGGAATATTGAAGTGCCGTTTCGTATTTGATTCTATCAGATATAGTTTTAAACTTCACCAGACTTGTAATCGTCAACACATCAGTTTTCGAAGATTACTTGAAACTCATTCAGTCACATGAACAATCTGAAGACTATTTCTTCGAAGACTAGAATAATAATAATAATAAAATTTCAGTACGCTCAGACTTCAACGAGTGCAATGCGCTCAGGAAATTAATTATATTTTAATTTATTATTGCCTAATTAGAGAAAAAATTCAATTAAACTCATGAAAAAAAAATTAATGTCATTATTTCAGTATGCCCCAGACTTCAGCGAGTGCAAGTCACGCCGTAACTATAATCCTCCCCCGAAGACCGATCAAGCGAGATGCGATGTATGCAAGCGATGGGTCCGCACCACGAGCAGGTCAGCAATATTTTGTTGACGCCATTGGTGAGTCATAGAAACCTCACGCGCGTCAGTATGTTACTATCGAAAAATACGAAAAGTAGTGAGAGCGGAGATGTGATGTCTGTAAGAGATGGGTGCGCACCACGAGCAGGTCAGCACACCACAACTGCGTCATGAACATATACGCGGTCTTTTTAACGTAACACCACAAACGCGCAAAACAGTTATTAGACGTGCGTGCCACGAGCAATTGATCAACACAATTCAGCATTATTAGATTAAAACGCAAGCAAGTGAAGATTCGTAAGAGGTGTCTTGTAAAATCGATTTTTTCAAAATCTGAATGGACGGTATTGCCAAAATCATTCAGTTATTCCTTCGTACTCAGTGTGAAACACATCTTGTCCCAAACTGAAAATGAACATTTCAGTCTCTCCCGCCTCATCTCCCATGTGTTCACTCACGCGAAGAAGCAGCGATTTATCTGCCCGGTGGAAGGGTGTGATTACTCAAATAGGACTGAACCCATCGTGAGTATCAGTAGCGGGTATAAATGAAGCAGTTTGCGTGTTTGTATGCTAAGGATTTGCAGGAATCGAGAAACATGGTCAGGAGGTAGATTAGAACTCAAATATCAAACATTTAGACCCGCCGTCACATCTCTGCCGCGCACGGCCGGGTGATGGATCCATTGGATAGCGAGAAGGATAAGTTGTGAGCTTTCCCCCGTTTTCTTAACATTTTTAGACTCAAGCGTTATTTTTCGACTATCAACGGAAATCAAAGATCAACCTCTCCACTATTCCAGGACTCAGTCCGAGGTATGGAAGGCGAGTCGTGCAATCTGGGCGCCTCGCTGTTTCCCGGATCACTTTGAGAAAGCTCCTGGCGGAAATCTGTTCATGCGGGTGAGTATTTTCGAGAATCAGAGCACACTCTACAATATCAAGTGAATGGAAGAGACGTGGTAGTTAGGATAAGTAGAAATCCTTTAAGAAGGCGCCTGGGAGAAATAAGGTCTTTTGTTGTTTGACGCATTGCATTTCTAATTTTCTTTCATTACAGGTCAACCAGACATCCATTCTCATGGAGTGAAGAACCGCTTCGCTTGATTGCAAAAACTCCAGTTCCGTCAGCTACATACTCCGACTTCAGTTCTCTTATTCTCTGATCACTGCAGAACTAGCACAATTATTCTAGTTTCGCAGTGATATTTTATGAGTTTTGATTCTTCCAGTGAATTGAGCTTGCAATGTACTCGCAATGAACTATTTCACGAATCAATTTATTATTATCACAGTTCAACAAGATTATTAAATTATTACATAAAAGTATTGCGAGAACATTAAAACTGCGAAAGACCTTGTATTCTCAAGTGATGTTCAGTGAGGAGTTCCTGCATTTACAGAAATGAGCGGAATGTAGTGAAGTATGTAATCGATTATTGCGAGAAACAAAAGGGATACGGTATCAGGAGGTAACAAGATACGGTAGCAGCGGGTACGGTAGTCTTATCGCCCCTTACTCATTGCTCATTCTTGTACCCCTTACTCATTCTTGTAGCAGATTCCATCGCTAGCATAGTATCCGGTGCAGCATTGGGGGCTGAAATGAAGGATGTTAATTTCACGTTTTCTTTTTCCCTGTTCGTTCTGAATGAAAGGAGGCAGCAATAAATAAGAGAACACTGTTGAAAGTCCACCTCCGAAGTGCTTGAACTCATAGTATTGTGCAATTGGCGATCCGAAATTTGGGACCTCAGAGATCCGAGGCAAGAGGGTGATGGAAACATGGAAGTAATCCTAACCTGTCATTATGCGCCGGCACCGCATCATTTGCTCTCAACCAGTCGATGTGAATGGTAAGCAGTCGGGAGGGGCAGTAGTAGGAGAAGCGTCTGAAATAAGGGAGTTGACAAAGACGATGCCAGTTCGGTAGATGCTTCTATAGGTCTATTGGAGCTTGAGAAGATTTTTACATTTTTCTTGCTTGAAGAAGGCTCGATTTAACGATCGAATTGACATTCCTCTACTTTTACGCACATTGTGAAACCGTTTCAAACAACCAATTGTTCATTCCCCCAAAGAGGATCAATGAATATTTCCATTCCCCGGCTCTCCAACCCGGCTCTCACTTCTCGCAGAGCTGCGCGTTGCTGGCCTGCGTGCTGCGTGCGCCCGTGTGCGTCGTGAGATTCGGCAGCGACGATTCGAGGGCTGCAAATGTTTTCTTTCACGGAGCCGCGCAGTTTCTTTATCAAGTCTCTGAACGATCCCATCAAAAGTTCGAAGAAAACTGCGCGGCAAAGTGGTTTCACGAAGCCGCGCACTTTCTTTTTCAACCTTCTACACGAACCGACCAAAAGTTTCATTGACAACTGCGCGACACTCACCCGGAGACAGATCAACGGCTCTCCTATACCGGGGATAGGCGTAGCCGGGAGGAGGAGCCGGGGCTTGAACGTAGCCGGGCGGGCCTGAAAGGGGTTTGGATGATTTCTGGAAATCTGTATCAAGCGCGAATCATTTCTGAAAAGGTCGACCGTCTCTTGCAGACCGGGTGAAACCGATTCGAATGCAAGCAGCGTTATTCAAAGAATAGATCAACTGTGGTGGGCTAAAACATAATCCGAGAAACAAAACCGTGAGAGAGTACGAATGGAAAGTTTTGAAAGGAAAGTTACGGAAAGTCCTGTTTCGTTTCTCGGGTTACGCCCCCAACGTATTTCACTAGAAACTTTTGCTCTGCTGCATAGTCTATCAACTCAGTACTTAACAAAGTCTCACCAGTCTGATACGCGGCCGGTGCTGCAGCAGCAGCTGGTGGCTGCGCCTCGGGAGCGATGCGGGGAATGGGCAGGAGGGAGGAGATGGGCGGACCACTGCAAAAGGGTCGGAATCAGTTCCACATTATGATCTGGATATTTTCAAGCTTGCTAATGGAATTCTGTTTGATAATGGTGAAGATTTTCAGTTCGCTAGTTTCGGGATTTTGACAAGGCACCTAGACTAACAACCTAGACTAACAAAACACGGCAATGATGAGAACTGCGTAATCGATGCAAACAGTTCTACTTTCAGCGTGCTTAGAATGTTTTACGTTGTGTCTGAAGCACACGCCATAGAAACCCACCGCAGCGCCGGCGGCAGCGACGGCAGTGCTGCTCCTGCAGCAGCTGCAGCCGGTGCATCCTGCTGCTGCGACGAGCCGAAGTGCAGCTTCTGCGCCAGCTCACACGGGATCAGCACGCGCCCGCTGCAGATGTGGCCTGCAAGTGCAGTGGTGAGGGCGACGTTTACTAATTGGAACTTCTTCTTGGGAAAGACTAAAGTTTCGAGGGCGACGTTTACTAGACCACACCACACCAGCTCATTGTGTTGATGAGAGCGATGATTACCAATCAGGAACTTCCTCTTGAAAATGACCAGATTTTCGAGGGCGACGATTACTACACTACACCACATCAGCTCAATGTGCTAGTGAGGGCGACGATTACCAATTAGAACTTCCTCTTGGAAATGACAAGATTTTGGAGGGCGACGAATACTAGACCAAGAACAAGGTGCTGGTGGGGGCGACGTTTACCAATTCATACTTCCTCTTGGAAATGACCAACTTTTCGAGGGCGACGATTACTAGACCACACCACATCAGGTGAATGTGTTGGTGAGGACGACGAATACCAATCGAAACTTCCTCTTGGAAATGTCTACTTTCTCGAGGGCGACGATTACTACGCCACATTACACCACGCTTACCCTTCTTGCCGCCGATGCACGCGTGCGAGTTGCACGGTTGAATTTGAGAAGCGAAGCCGCTGAAATTTATATTTTTATTATTTTTATCGTCGAGATCGGATTCATATCGCAGTCCCCAAGACCATTCTAGCTTTCAAGTGGCGGTGAAGCATATGTTGATCAAGACCCATCGATTTCGATGTGCAACGGAACAACTCCGACCCCCCGGTACAAGTGTACAATGAGATACTTACGAGCATCCATCATCGCCTCCAACACACACTCGCACTCTTCTCCTTCTTCCGCAGCCTCCGCACGGTTCCGAGCAACGACTCCACTCGGACCAGGAGGACCAGAGACCGACTGGTTGAGGGGCGCGAGTCTAGAAATAAAGTATTCAATTTGCTGTTTTGATTATTTTAAAAAATATCGGGGGTTTCGAGCCAAGTTAGTTTAAACTAGGGATATCTTTACGGAAATTTTTTTCCGTTATTCCGAATCAACTTCTCCTCTCATTCTGCGATTACATTTCTCCGTGACCCGGCCCATCTGCTCTCGAATCGACTCGGATTTCCGAATGATTACGAATTTCCGTAATCGAAAGTTGGAATGAAGTGCGACTGAAACACAATCTCATTTTTCACTCGCCGAGCCACACCGACCACCTCAGATCGATTGCGGAGGAATAAGAATTACGGAATTCCGTAATCATTCGGCAATCCGAGTTGAGGGGACCGCATTACGGAATTGATGGATAGAGGAATGAGGGAGGGAGTTTTCCGTTTTCCGTTTTCCGTTTAGACAACCCTAGTCTAAACTAATTGATCATCTGCTCCACTCGGACCAGGAGGACCAGAGACCGACTGGTTGAGGGGCGCGAGTCTGAATAAACGACAGGTCTTCTCTTTCATATAAAAATCTTGTCACAATGAACGGATGATTGGAGAGCGATCGCTAAGCTAGGCTACCATCGCGTTTAGCAATCAATCGGACCAGTACGATGGTTCAGATGGTTTAGTGGCGCGTGTATATTGCTCAGGTTTCAGAAAAATTCAGCTCGTCCTGGATGCGTTTGCTCTGTGTTTCATGCTTGCTGTTTAGTGATTTCAGTATTAGGTTAAGCAATTCTCGTGCTTCATCTTGCTCCTATGAACTTATAAGCGGGTTTTAAGTGTAAGCTAGGATCCTACATGCATGTTTAGCAAGCAATACCTCCTTCTCTACCTCCTCCTCCTCTCCATTCTCTTCGATCTCCTCAATCTTCTCCACATCCTCAATGCCCGGATACTCCGGACCGTAAGGTTGGATCACAATTCCCGGTCCAGGCTCTGGACCGTAAGGCCGGATCACATTTCCCGGCACCGGTCCAGCCGTCGTGCTGGGCAAGACCACTGCTGGAGGTGGAACGATCTCTTCGATCAGCTCCAGTTCAGGCACTTCCGGACCGGTTCCCTTAGCAAGCTCCGCAGTGATCGGGGTGGGCTCTTCAGTTGATGGTGCGTCAGTAATGGTCTGAAAGCAGCGTTAAAGCGGTGGTTATTCGGGCAAAGCATGTAGCGATTCTTACCTCTTCCTCCTCCTCATCCCTTCTCTCCTCCTCATCCTCCTCACTCCTCCTCTCCTCCTCGGATTCATAGTCTTCATCAGAGTAATAATAGCGCCGTCTATGGCATCTGATCCTCCTCTTGCAGTGCTTTCCATGCTTTTTGCTCTTTCTAGTCTTTTTAGCAGATTTCTTGACTTTCCTAGTTGTTGTCTCGATAACTTCTTCCGTAGTCGCGAGCTTAAAGACTGCAGGGGACTTGGTAGTGACGGCGAGGTAGGGTCGTCGAGTTGTGGGTGTAACGAATCGGCTCTTCGCCTGCGAATAGCGTTGGGTTAAGCGGTGGAGAGATCAAAGATACATGATCATTGCAAGACAGCAAAGGTTATGGCACGGACCGGGGATCGAACCCGGGGCTTCCGCTTACCGGGCAGGTGTTCTACCACTGAACTACCCGTACCACCGATGCGCTTGCTCGCTGAGTGAATGATACTCTCAATTGGAGTCATACTGATCAAAGATCACTCAAGCGTAAAGGAGTCAATGTGCTGATTGAGCAACGTGTAAATGAATAATCAAAAGGTGAAAAACACTCATGCACTCAAACCCAAGATTGTTAGTGGAGCAACCAAGCGTAGTTTGGAACAGGAAAGGGTATGTACCAAATGAAAAAAGAATACACTCGAAAAGATGATAGACGAAAAAAATCAGTCCACGATCAGCAACCAAACGCTACCGTAGTCGTCCACCAGTATCTCGTTGTTGTTGTTGGTCTCTGAGTCGTCGTCGTGGTGGTTCTTACGGTAGTCGTGGTGGGAGGTGCCGGGGTTGTCGTGCCGGAACCGTCTGAGAATCAATAGATAATTGATGGGTACGGTAACCTCTTGGTACTGTATTGATTCTCTTAGGAAATCAGTAAAGTACATGATTGCTGTGATCATTTGTAATCAGTCGATAATTGGTATACGGTAGTTCTATGGATACGGTACTATATCGACTTACAGTATCGGTACTTCAGCTCGAAACCGAGGTAGCCCGGCTGCAGGTCCGCCTCGCCCTGCAGGAAATGATCGTGTTTTTAAAAAGTCGCTAAACGCAGTAAGTCGGCGCTAAACACAGTAAGTTCTCGCGAAACACAGTGAGCTCACCTTGAAGATGATGACAACTTCGTCGTTCTCCGATAGAATCACGGTCTTCTGTTGTTCACAGCAGAGACGGGCTCCTACAATTTTGTCATTTTATCATTGGAGCGCACTTATGTTTCACGAGATCGTCTTAGTCATCGACATGATTTCAATTCAATGAGCGACGGGATTCGAATGCGACAACGAAAATTGACTTGAATTTCTTGTTCACCCTTGACTATCTCTCTTCTTCTTCTTTTTGTGAAGTTGTACCGATTCAATTTGAGAACAGCACCGAGCACAAACACCCTTAATTCAAAATTTGTCAATTACACCACTCACCAGCAGTCTCCTTATTCCTGCCATACTTGATCTCGACATAGCTCGAGCACGTCTCTCTGCACACGAAGTTCACTCGCTGCACGTCCAGTTCGAGGCGCTGCCCGGCGGGGGACTGAAAATAGCAGAATTGTTACTGTTTTGTTTTCGTTGTTGCTCAGAATGTATCCGTGAAAAGTATGGTGGATGAAAGTTGCCTTGAAACAGACAAATTCGAGTACGTTTCACGAGGCGTATTCCACACAACGAAGTTCTCAACTTTGATTCCTCGTGCGTTCGAACACAAAAAATCACCTTGATTCTCCACACGCAGTTGCTTCCAGCATACACATTGCCGGAGTTGAGGTTGGTCTGGGAGGCGGAGGCGAGCAGTTCCCCGCCGCAGGAGGCTGAACGAATTATATTTATTTGCCAATTTATCTTTCATGGTCTCTGGATTGATATGTTTAACTTCACAGTTCATTCATCGCCGGATGAGAGTAAATAATTCATTGGTTTCAAATTTGATTCACTCTTTGAAAATGCTTTATGAGCCATTACTATTACGAAAGCTCAAATTTTCGATTTATTCGACGATTTTAGTATGAACAGTAAAGAAAGAACTCACTCCGCTGCACTTGATCACAGTAGGTGCCGCCGTAGCCGGACGGGCACTTGCACTGGAATTGATCTTTGAACTTCTTGTCTAGAGGCTACAAGCTCCGCCCACTTTGATGCACGACTAACAAACTTCTGCGACGCACATTAACTCGACTCCAAACAGGACTCGCAATGAACAGAAGACGTTGACATTCAACATTGTCAAACGCTAGTTCGCAACGGAGAGAAGAACTCTTACCCTGCTGCAGTTATTTGGGTCCGTGTATCCACCATTGGCACAGCTTAGCTTGCGAGAGCAGACACCTGAAAGACGAATCGTTTCTTTGACCTATCAATCAATAATCGATACCGTACCCCTAATCAATCGATACTTACGGTCGCAGTATCGCAGACGTGTGCACAATCAATCAACGAACTGACGTCGCAGCGTCACAATGGATACCCTTCCCCAGTCGATACCGTACCCCAAACAAATCAATACTCACGGTCGCAGTGTCCTTCGATCAATAATTGCTACCGTACCCCAAACAAATCAATACTTACGGTCGCTACTTCACACGTATCCGGGGTGGAGACGGTACATCACACCCTACCAATAAACCTAAAGCGCACGACCACGACCAATATCATCAAAAATCAATACAGTAATCGGTACCGTACCCTGAACAAATCAATACTCACGGTCGCAGTATCGCAGATTGATCATTTTCGCATCTTTGAAGGAGATAGCTTCTCGTTGTCCAATAGTGTGCTGGTAGCGAGCGTCCCGGGTGGAGATGGTGGCCCTGAATACGGTATCAATCGGGATACGGTATTTATTGATTGAATGCGGTATCCAACAATAGGCCACGAGATTCATGGACTGGATAATTCAGTTTGAAGTGTGGTTCAATTGCTCAAGTTCGAGATACTACTGTTGCGCGCTTTCGAAATTACTCACGTATTGTAATCATTGGAGAACGACTTGGGCGAATAATGCATGACTGATCCCAGATCGTAGGGTTGATCCATGTTATCGGACGTCTGCGGGGTACGCTTCTGGAAGTTGCCCTCCGTTCCCTGAAAACCGGCAATTGTATTTTCCGGTTCTGAAAACCGGGAATTGTATTTTCCGGTCCCGTTATCCGGAGAGATCGATATCAGCAAGATACCGTAGCCTACAGTACCCTAATAATGGCCGAAGGATTGATGAAGATGTGGTTGTCCCGGTCAGTTCGCGATTGCTCGTGCCACAGTCCCAGGGCGTGCAGCGTCTCGTGCGCGATGATTCCCAACTGGAATATTCTTAGATTATCGATTTATTTGTCCGTATTGAATTGTTTGGAACAAATCTTCAATGGAGAATCACTCAGTACTTGAAAAGATTTTGAAACATATCTTCGTTTTATAACACAGGTATCGGGAGAGAATGTACCAAAAACAGCTCCTTTGAGAACTAGATTTTTCAAACGCCTCTAAAATCGGTCGTACTATGACTGGAGAATACACTTGCGATACGGAATTCATGCATACACTCAGTCTGTCCCGCAACCGGCTTTTAGGGATTTCCCGGTTCTGATCCCGGTTATACTGCATCTCAGTAACCAGTTGAGCTAGAATCATGTTCTACGGCTCAAAATACGCAGAAAAATATAAGAAACAAGAATCTTTTTAAAAATTGAAAATTCGATTTTTTTCGAAAAAGTTATGACCGAAAATAGGGATCACGATATTTTGACAAAATTATTTCTCCACTACGTTCACGCCTAAAGCAGAATTTTATTTCTTGATATGAAAGAGCAAGACCCCTGCCACAGTATAAAAATATAAAAAGTTGATTTTGGT
>LS493779.1:20460-37957 GCA_900490845.1 Pristionchus japonicus | reverse complement strand
TGTAATCACTCGAGAGCTATTCAAAAACGTTGTTTCTACTGCATGGTTACTGAAGGGAAAGGTAAAGGTAAAAGTGCTTTCACGTCAAGCGATTTTTTTTCGTCTTGGGATGACTACGCAAGGTGAGGCAGAACGGTAAGGCCGACTGCTAGATTGTCCGCAATAAACTCACTCCACCGGAGTCTTGCCCAGCACTCTTCTAATGTAGGCTCTCTCGACGTCATCAAAGGCGTCGAACCCCTCCGCTTTGGCAGTTTGAACGACCCACTTCTCGATCGCTTTGACCTCGTGCTGAAAAGAGAGAAGATTCATTGTAATTTCCCAGAACTTGTACACAGTGTGAACCAATTCAACTATGCTGCAGAAGATTCATTTTAGCGCTCTCTGGCATCCCTAGATTAGCTAATCGAAAAAAAACCTCTAGTTCTTCTGCTGGTCCAATGAACTTGTCGACGGGAGTCTGATAACCGACTTAGCTTACTAATTAATTACCTTATTAATTAATTAATTTGAAAAAAACTAATTAACTTATTAGCAATTGAAAAAAAAAACCTCCAACTCATCCGCGGGTCCAATGAACTTGTCTACTGGAGTCTGATAACTGACTTAGCTAACTTATAAATTACCTAATTAATTGTTTGAGTGAATAAACTAATAAACTAATTAGCTAATCATCAAACCTCCAACTCATCCGCGGGTCCAATGAACTTGTCGACGGGAGTCTTACAGAAGACTTTGCTAATTAACTGAGCTAATAACTAATTAATTAATCAACTAATTAAACAAATAGGTAAATAACAAACCTCCAACTCATCCGCGGGTCCAATGAACTTGTCGACGGGAGTTTGGTAGCTGAAGTAGAGTCTGCCTCTCTGGCTGATGGATTTGAGGATGCGGAATCTTTCTGAAAGAGTTTCATGAATTGCGTATGTTCTCTTCAACAAAAATTGCGAAACAAATAAAATATACAGCCTTTTCACAGAATTTCGAAAAGAACTATATAGGGAAATATGTTGATACAATGATGTTCACCCTCGTTCTCGGACATTTCCGCACTGGTGCTTTTGAAGTGATGAGGAACTGGAATCATGAAGCTTAGTTACAAATCACTGGGAACTGAGGGATAACTCTGCACGGAACGGATTTCTAGGTGCCAAAGCAGTTGATGTATTTCCACCAAGAATGCGGATATCTAAGGCGCACGAGATAAAGAAGAGACGACAGGATGAGATGGATCCCATTCTCTATAGAGAGACAAAGAGATGCAGGTTGCATCCCATCTTCCATATTGCTGTGGCTTGGCATTGTTGCTTTGGCAACAGAGAGAAGAGCTGTTGTTTGTAGAGAGGATCTAGCTAGCGGCAGAAAATAATGTGCATATCTGTTGTGCGTGTGATACCTCTACCTCTACAGAGAGACAGAGAAACGAGGATTGCATCTTACAATATCGCTTCAACATTGTTACTGTGGCAACAGAGGGAAGCACTGCAAGAAGAGCTAGAGATAATATAGCGAGATATTTTTAGTATTGCCGTCTCCCGTAAATATCAGAAAAGAGAAAACATCAGATAACAGCAAAGCTGTGTGAACGATATTGCGAAAGAATCTAAAGCAAGCTACTCTGTGTGATGAGAATGATTAAAGGAAGTTGAGAACATAACAGGAGTAACGCACACTGTATTATCGTAATTGATGCTCCTCTGTATCAGAAGCCCCTTTCTCACCGAACGAAGAGAAAATGTTCTGAATCAGAGAATGAATAATCTCTACATTCCTACCATGAATTCCCTCTTCATTGAAGCATAAAAATAGACAGGACGCTCGTTCTCGCGCATTTTCATCATCTTCTTACGTGTTTCATTGTCGCCTTACTGTTACGATTACGAGACCTTGCTTGATAGGTTATTTGAAATTCTGAATGAAACCAATTTCAGAATGCCCTCACTAATTCTCCTGCTCCTCATCAAAACTCGAAGAAGACCCGGAAACGACTTTATCCTCGTATGAATGTTTCTAAGCACCCCTTTCTGATAAATCCTTTTTTTCAAATTTTCCAAAAACGAATTCTCAAAAATCCTTTTCCTATCACATTTCTATGCTATGCCTCATCTGCCGTTCTCGAGTTATGTTCTATTTTTGTCTTCTTCAAAACTTTTCAAGGAATATGTGAGTGAATCAACCATTCAATGAATAATGCCAGATGGGATTTCTGCATTCTTTTCGATGAAAAGAATTATAAAAGAAGGCAGCGATTCAGTTGAGCGATCCTCTCCCCTTCGTTATTTAACCTCCTCAATCCCTAATGCACTCCTTGCTACTTCTTCTTGTCTCGTCCACGGCAGTTCTTGTCTGTGAGTGGTGTCGATTCAAAACTGCTGTGAAGTTCCTTGTAAGGATGGTTGTAATTCACTCATTCTACAACAGAACCGGTGAACTCCATAATTACCCAAACGCCCACAGTAGTCGCATTGGAATTACTTAACATTGAGAGCCGTGACTCATAATGTTTCTCATTATATCAATTATAGGTGGACATAACGCAACAAATGGATCACAAGTGAGCTATTTTTTGACCTTTTTCGATTTCTTTTACTTTTTCAACAATTATAACTGCTTTATCAAAGGTATTCACTAGGATTGCCGGTTCGAATTCGAAGTGTTTGCACATTCGAATGCTTCGAAATGACAAAAGAGGTCAGCGCTCTTTCCATTTTGCATACTCTGTCACCGTCCTCCCGTTCGAAGGCTTCGAACCTTTTCGAAGTATTCGAATCGGTGCGCGCAGGAACGAAGACTTTGAATTCGATTAGGCAACCCTAGAATTCACTGTAGGTGCGATGATAAGAACCATAATTTCAGGTATGGTCGACTGGATTCTGTCATAAGGAGTTGGTCCTCAGTGACGGGCTTGAACACTGTGTTCACAGTAAGAAAATAGGACTTGGTTGCTTCCCCATTCATTTTGCGTTTTACATAAAAATGAGGGGAAAACGACGGGTTTTTTTCTCTCGAATTCTTCAGCATTTTTGCTTGCAGACTGCCAAGAAATCCGTTGTGAAGCAACAACGAGCCAATTGGTGAGGAAATTGATTAATCGGCAGTTGCAACTTATCGATTACAGACCCTTTCGCCAAGAAAGAAGGCAGAACGATCCAAATCAGAGGATGCGCACGTGAGATTTCAACGACCTTAGCTTCAGTCAAAATCTTTTCTTTCAGCAGCCCAGCTAACTGAGAAAGCCTGCAACTATTCCTGCATCCATGGGCAGTGTGTGTTGTTTGGCTGCTTATTTACATTTTTAATTTTTAATTTTGAAGTTAGAGCTTGAATAGTTTATTTCAGACAAAAGCTCGAACTGCAACGTGAACTGCGTCGAAAACGAGTGGACGATCGGAGGATTCGGAGGCGGGATATTGAGCGTTAACTGCCCTGTCGCAACGAACGGTACATTCTAGAGTTTGAAATACGGGTCGCGGTCTCGTCATCTCACACACTTTTTCACCGAGTAGAAATTATCGTAAATTCTGAAAAAAAATAGAATAACGAATAAGCAAGAAAACTTCGACAGGGAACTCATTTGGCCGGAGAGCTGGAGTAATAACTGCATGCGCTAAAACGAAATTATTTGAAGTGGAACATTCAACAATCGAGGCAGGATCAACACCTCCACTACCAATTCCGCCTACTCTCAATGGAAGTGGAGTCATTGAGTTGATCCTTACATAACAATCGCATAAATACTCGAAATGCATCTCGATGTGATCATGCGTCAGCTCAACAGTATTTCCCGAATACCAGCAAACTATGATTTAGATTTTCTTCAAACTTCGGATACCAACAGAATCAATCTACGATGCAAAGAGGAGGAAAAAATCGATTAAAAAATTGAAAGTTAGTGTTTCGGGGAGTGGGAATTTCGAACCAACAATTTTCGCGTTTTCTCTATTCAAGCATTACCACGGGGTTTCTCACACAAGAAAGAGTTTACAAACTCAAAGCACTTCTCTGTTCTCCATCTCTATACGATCGAATAAGCATTGCCAGAATTCTGCACAATCATAGTCTGAGCAGTCTCCGTATTGTGTATTCAGTTCAAGTCCACACTCTAATCACGTTCCGGTGCATTTCGAGTGTCTTGACGCCCTTCCAGAGCCTTGACGCAGTCAGCGTGCCACTTCTTTTGTTCAAAACAGAACAGGATGGCATTGCGCTTTTCGAAATTTTCTTCAAAAGCAATCAGACGAATCTGCATTTTAATCGACGAGGATACCCTTTCGCGAATGAGAGAGGTACATTTTTAGACTTTTAATTGCAAGACTTTTAGAAAATTTGTTTCTAAATTATCAGACTTGAATGACCTAATTTTACCCTTTATTAGGTATCTAAAGAAATCAAGAAAATGGCCGAGTTTACACTACTAAATGAACGAAAAACGAAAATCTCCAAATTGAACGTAATTGATGAGGTATTTTTCTGAAACTTTTTCGAAATTTAATCGATTTAATGCAGTTTAGAATAACGAAAAAATGGTTAAAGTTCACGTTTACTTCGATTCTCCTCGCTTCTCTCGGATTTGGAGACTTGGTTTCCTGTTAGGTTTAACGAATCTGAACATTAATGACGCAGCATTTCGAAATCAAACCGTAAGCAATATGTAAGGTACTGTTCCAATATTCAGCGTTGAGAATTTCCACATCACATTGGAATCCAGTGATTTCGCACGACTGATGCTATACATGAAACCTCTCTACAATAATGCCAATATAGAACAAATACGGTTTTACGTAACCTCCGAAATCACAAGTGTGTTATGTCAATTAAATGGAACTAAATCCATCAAGAAGGTGAATATCGTACACTATTACGATACCTATGAGTCGTGAGTTTTCGAACTTCGAAAATCTGAAACAGTTGATTCATATTTCAGTATTCCTTGGCTAGATTTCATTACTCAACTCGCTCCCAACAGAGCAAATTACAAAATTTCCTCTGTCACTAAAGGTAAAACAGTGCCAGACTGTTGCCGACAAGTAAATTTTTTTCTTCAGAAGCTGTGAAGGAGATTGTGAAGTTAGCAGAGATAGTTCCCGCAATATTCCTTTATCCTGCGAGGATCGCTGATCCACCCGTTTTCAATATCGCAACAATCGAAGAAATATTTCGTAGGAAATGCACGTTGCTGAACTTCAACCAATTAGTTCATGTTATCACGCTGAAACAAACGGAAAAACTGATCAAGGTAATTTGAAAGATCGAAATTGATGAAATTTAATGGAACTTGTTCAGTTTCTGCATCATATCGAAAAGAAGGCTTCTCTAAATACAGTTTCTACAACAGAACTTTTCAATTCCATGATTGGACAGTACAAAGTAGTATCGGCAGACGGTTTTTTGGGAAGAGAAGTTACAATTCAGCACTTGAGCAATTTTTAATATAAAAATTAAAACCATTTTTCGTTATTTGCCGCTATGAGTTTCTCCGGCATATTTAGGAACCCCGTTGCAATGAAGTATTATTTAGTGAAGAAATTGCACGAGTTTTGAAAACGGCATATCTCGATTGGAGGCAAAATCATGCAAAATCGAGCACATCGATTAGGGTATCGTAACGATCCGATCCACTCAGTTCCCCTTGTTTGTACTAACTTCTCGCTTGGTGGTCTTCGAATGAACACATTTCGCCTTGTTCCAATCGTCCCAATCGCAGCATTACCGCAGGGTTTCCCAATAGAAAGCTCTTGCAAACTGCCATTTTCTCCATCTCGACACGATCGAATATGCATTGCCAGAATACTGCACTCAATCAGAGTCCGAAGAATCAGAGTCTCAATCAGAGTATAGTGTGTTCAGTTCAAGTCAACTGATCACGTTCCGGTGCATTTCGAGTGCCTTGACGCCCTTCTGGAGAATTGACGCAATCCTCGTGAAACTTCTTCAAAACGGAACAGGATGACACTGTGCTTTGCGAATCTTCCTACAAAAGCAATCAGACGAATCTGCATTTTAATCGACGAGGATACCCTTTCACGCATGCGAGAGGTACATATTTAGACTTTTAATTGCAAGACTTTTCGAAAATTTGTTTCTAAATGATCAGACTTGAATGACCTAATTAAACCCTTTACTAGGTATCTAAAGAAATCAAGGAAATGGCCGAGTTTACATTACTAAATGAGCGAAAAACGGAAGTCAAAGAAATAGACTTCGAACAGGTACTTTTCTGAAAACTTCTCACCGGTTTTTAAAAATTGATTTCGCTATCTGATCCGACGTTATTTAGAGTTCAGACGAGACATATACAGTCAAATTTTACTTCGAATCACCTCGCTACGCTCAGGTTTGGAAGCTTGCTTGCATATTGGGTATGAAGAATCTAAAAATTGTTAATCACATGGCATTTCGAAATACGCTAGGCAATATTTCAAGTTCTTCTAAAAACTCGACGTTTAGAAACTCGAAATTACATTGAAACCCAGTGATTTTGCACCACTGCTGCTTTACCTGAAACCTAACTACACCAATGCTACTGTAGTAGAAATCAGATTCCATGCTACGACGGAAATTATCAGGACTTTATCTCAATTAAACGGAATTAAACGCATCAAGCTGGTTGATGTTAGTCACTATTCCGATGACTATGAGTTGTGAGTTGTCGAATTTTGACCATCTGAAACAGTTTATTCATATTTCAGTGTTCCTTGGGTAGATTTGATCAAGCAACTCGCTGCCTTCAGTATTGATTATCATCACTAAAGGTAAAACGGTGCCAGACTCATTTTAATGAACCATTTTCTTTATCAGAAGAAATGCATGAGATTGTGAAGTCCTTATCAGAGATAGTCCTTATAATAAGCCTATATCGCTTTCCAAGTTCCGAATCCCCTCCCTACCCTGTCTTTGACATTACAATAATTAAAGAGATATTTCGTCGAAAATGCAATATTCTGAGAATGGACAAATTCGTTCATGTTTTTACTCTAAAAGAAGCGGAAAAACTTATTAAGGTAATTTGAAAGATCGAAATTGAAGAAATTTAATGAAATTTGGTCAGTTTCTACATCACATTGACAAGGAGAGGGCTATTCTAAATGCAATTTCAACCACAGACATATTCAATTCTGCGATTGGACAGTACAAAGTAGTATCGGCAAACGTGTTTTCTAGAAGAGAACTTACAATTCAACACTTTAGAAGTATCTGATTAGATTTTGTTCTGTTTTTGATCAAAGTCAAATCAAATACTTTACTGCTTTGTTGTGCTCTTTCTTTAATATATATTTGCGAACTAGGATTGAATAAAGTACACGATACATCGAAGCTTGAATTAGTGTTGGCTATTCCGCTTTTGCGGCGCCGGAAATTGTATGGAAATGATTGCGAAATTCAACAATCGGTTAGCCAACAATAGCAGGAACAATCATACCACTCACGGGGAAAAATGAAGAAAAAAAATGAATAGAAACATTATTTTCGGCCACTTTTTCAATATTCAATTTCATTCCATTCTGTCTACTTGAGATGATTTCATCGAAATAATCGAATGCTGAATCGACTGAGTGAATATTGGAATGATTAAGGTTGATGGTATTTCTGAACTCCTTCCGATTTTTTCAGCGGTATAAATGAAAGGGATATTTCCACTGCTCATCATTTCCTCACTTTCAAATTCATTTTCAGAACTCTTCCGCTTTTTTTCAGAATCACCTCAGATGCGTTCAATCATTCTCCTTCTAGCCGTATCTACGGCTGTGCTTGCTTGTGAGTGATCTCTTACGATGATAGAACATGTGCACGTAGATGGACGCGTTGCAGACGCGTCTCATATCTCAATCATTATGACTGCGATGTTACAGTACTCTGAATTCCGTACCACTGAGTTTCATCTGAACGTATTATCGATTAGGGTTGTCTAAACGGATTTCATTCCGCGATTCCGAGTTGATTTCCCTACTCTATCTCCACTCCTCGGAATGATCGAACTGGAGGGAGGGGAGTTCCGAGTTCCGTTTTGACATCCCTTTTACCAGGAATGGAGCGCGCACTCGCGTCCCTTCTGGATCAGTTCCGGATAGAACTGGAGGTGAGGTGTTTTAAAACGCCGAATGGGGTAACGCAAAATCGGAGGACGAGAATGTTCGGATGAGTGACCGGCTTGTGGAGATCCTTTACCCACAGGAATCTCAACATATTTCGCTGGGACGGATGAAGTTTAACTTGTAAGAAAGCCTTCTCCACGTCAGCCACAATTAGTGTCTTTCTCGATCGAGCGCGAAGGAGAAGAGCAGGGATCATCTCGAGGTCACTCGGACCAGGATGGATCATATCGTTGAGGGATGGACTATTCTTCAAATGGGCAGAAGCATCATAGACTATTCTCAAGGGAGTAGTAGGCTTATCTGGCCTTAACACAGGCTGATGAGCGAGATAGTGAATGATTCCATCGTTATCAGACGGGTTGACCTTCTCAATCTGGCCGAGACTGAGTTGGTCTTCGATGATTGAATCGTAGAATTCCAAATTAGACCTATTTTTAGACAGCGTCCTAATAGTGGAATTGAGTCTAGAAGCGGCAAGATCGTAATTGGTGGGTAGATCAGTTTTTGATTCAGGCTTGATCGCATACTGAACGAAGTATTCGTCGCCTTGCTTCTCTATCGTATCCTCAAAATGTCTATTTGTACCGATTTATTATATAAATCAATACCCAAATACCAATAATCAATTCATTTCAACCAGTAAAACCGAGGAAACGACGAAAATCACACTCGTCCGTTTTTGGCACGGTTCCAATAATTTGAATTTGTCCCGGCTGGAAAAGACCTACAGTACACCACGGACACGTGCATTTCGCCACGTTTGGCTTCCAGCTCTTTCTCCGCCCATTTCACGTCTTCAGACGTCGTCGTCGTCGTTATTATTATTTCTTTTCCTACCATTTCACTCCGTAATCATTCCCCGCAACCTCCTTTACCTTCTCTCTACTCTTTTCGTCCCTTTATCGCTTCACAACACCTCTTTTCTCTTTCCCCTTGCTTTCATCATCTTTCCATTTCCTCACCCACCAATTATCATCATGTTCCGCTAATTAATTACGCGCCAATTAGCGTCAAATCGTTTAATTACCCAAGTTTGAGGGCCCGTAATCGAGGGAACTACAACATTTCCCATCACCTCTCGCCCCGGACTCTCGGACACGCTCGTCGCGCATCTTCCCCCATCCATACTCTGTCCCATCTTCTCAAACCGCAAGGTTAAGAAGGTGTTCACACAGAGTCCCATCCATCCACCGTCCTCCACTCTGTCCCATCCTTCCTCCATCGCCTCGACGGCTACAAGGAAAGGCTGAGTAGCAGAGTCCCATCTAACCACCAGGTACAATTTACCCATCTTTACACCCAACTTTCGTCATCCCTTCCCTTATTGTAAAGATTATTGATTAAGTAAATATTTATTTATTGATCTATGGTCTTTACACACACACGCGTACACAACAGCCCTATTCTCCCTAATCGTTGGGAGAATCCGGCATATGGTGCACGTGCCAATTTAAAAACCCCATCCAAACCGCGTGGCAGGCCCCCTCCAATAACCATTTCCACCAACCCCGATTTTCGTTTCGTCAACTCCAAACCACGTCGCCCATCAAAAATGGCGCACGCTTTCGATAGCGATTATATTTCGTTGCAAACACAGCTAGCCACCCTCAAACCACTGCTCGTGTCGACTAATGACGAAATCACCAAACTTCTCACAGCGTCATCCAGTGACGAAATCGATCGATATTCAGCCCAAGTGGCCCAGAATATCGACGATGCCCATTCTAAACTCGATGATTACAGTGACTACGTCAAGCTAATCGGTGACAAGATCAACAAGATGACTGAGCCGACCGAGAAGCAGGCCGAGCAAGACAAGTTCGAGGAGCAGATGGATGCGACCGACGTGACGACGGGCATGAAGCTGAATCCCGTGAGTATCTCCCCCCTGATTTCCAAACTTGAAAATCGATATGAGCGCGCACTTACCTCCGCGACTACGCGCGTTCACGCGCTTTCGCGTTTCGCTCATGTCCCATCCCCTTCCGAACCCGCCCCATCCCCATCCATGCAAGTTCCATTCAATGGCAGCGGAGACAGCAATCCTATCCAATCCACTGACGACAGTGCTGTACCATCCAATGAGTTCTCTACGATTGAGACCCTCACTCAGGATATGCACTCGCTTCTCAATTCGATCAGAGCCAGCTGTCAACAACCGGCCCCCATCCCCAATATATCACTTCCCCCCATCAAACTCGAAACATTCGATGGCCAGGATATCACCAAGTACCCCGCCTACAGATACCAACTGGACGAGCTGATTCTCAACCAGTCCCATCTGAATGAAGTAGAACGAGCGTTTTACGTCCGTAGTAGTCTCAAGGGCACAGCCCTCTCACTTGTCTCATCGATCCCCGTCCAGAAGGATTTCCTCAAGAAGATTCTCGAGAGATTAGATATTGAGTACAGTCGTTCTAACTTGACTCAGGCCACTCTTCTCCAAAATCTTCTCAACATTCGATCCAAGTCCGCCAACATCCATGATCAGATTTCCACTGTCCGATCCATGATTTCACTTGTGCATACCATCGACGAGAGCTGTGGACTCAATGGCCTGCTAACACAGCTACAAATGGCCGACCGTATCCACCCTCGTTTCATCACGATCGTCTCGAAGCACAAGCCAGCAACGTTGCTAGCTGCGCTTCAACTCATGGAAGAGATACTTCGAAATGAGCTTGAGGAATTGACTATCACGGAAGCAATCTCTCAACGATCCCATCTCATGCAGAATCGTGATGGCTCCCATCCCAACAATTCTGACAAGTCCAAGCCGCCGAGACCGGCAACGGACTCTCATCCATCCAACCACTCGAAGAGTCCCAAGGCACCACCGGTATGTGTGTTCTGTGGGAAGCATGCCTTCAGTGGTGAATGCACTACAGTGAAATCACCCAAGGATAGATTGAACATTCTGAAGACTAAGTCGCTTTGCCATTGCTGTTTTTCCAGTCAGCACTCTACTGCCGCTTGCAGCAAGACGTGTTACTTCTGCAAGGGAAAGCACAACAAGGCACTGTGCGACAAACCATCCCCGTTCTCGAATAATGTACTCGCAGTACAAGCTAAGCAACCCGAGCGACTATTCACTGCAAGGGTCAAGGTTGCCAATCCATCTACGAATAGAGTAGTATCAGCCCTCGTTCACTTAGACCACGGAGCTCAAGCTTCTCTCATCTCTAGGGATCTAGTCAATCGCCTCAATCTAGTCCCATCCGATCATCGAGAAATGACCATCTCCGGCTACAACGGTGAATCCGCGCAATGTACCAGCTACGACGTCGTTAATGTTGTAGTTGTTACAGACCGTGGCCACTGTCCCATCGAAGCTGTTGTACTAGAGTCATCATTCCTCAACACCATCCACACTGATCCATTGCCTGATGCAGATCTCGAAGTGATCAAGGCTACATTAGGAAACATTCCTAAGCACTTCTCTAAGCCCAATGTCGTCCACAGTGATCTACTTCTCAGTGCAGGCGACACACTCGAACTGCTTGATCACTCCAAGGAAACCAAACTTCCATGTGGTTATCGATTAGTGCAATCATCAATCGGCCCTCTAGTAGTAGGTAGTAATAAGCCTCGCATTCCTTCAATCGACCCAGTGGTGTCGGCACTCACCATCCACTCTGATGTCGAGGATTCACTTGAACACAAAATCGAGCGCCTCTTCTCAGTCGACCCAGCAGCCAGAGTGTATGAGACTACTGAAAAGGAAGCCCGAAAGGCCGCCAATGAATTAGTCAACCAACACTTTGATGATACCGTCGAGAAGGAAGGCGACGAGTATTTCGTTCAGTACTCAGTCAAGCCTCAGGCCAAGGCTGAGCTGCCATCCAACTACGATCTATCTGTCTCTAGACTATGTTCCACCATCAAAACATTGTCCAAGGAGAGATCCTATCTAGAGTATTACGATTCAATCATCAACGATCAACTCACTCTCGGACAGATTGAGAAGGTCGACCTCAGTGACACTGAAGGTGTCATCCACTACCTTGCCCATCAACCAGTTCTAAGACTGGACAAGCCGACTACTCCTCTCAGAATAGTTTACGATGCATCAGCTCATTTGAAAAACAAACCATGTCTCAATGATATGATACATCCCGGTCCCAGTGATCTCGAACAGATCCCAGCACTTCTCATTCGAGCTCGATCGAGAGCCTCACTCATCGTTGCTGACGTCGAAAAAGCTTTCCTACAAGTGAAGCTTCATAGATCCCAACGGAACATGCTTCGGTTCCTATGGGTGAAAGATCTCGACCAGCCTGTCACCAGACAGAACATTCAAGTGTATCGTTTCTGTGTTACTCCATTCGGTGTCAATGCCAGTCCCAGCCTACTCAACAAGGTAATCCATCACCACATCAAGTTGAATGGCGCCGGCTGCGACCCCAATCTCATTCACCAATTAGTCTCTAATCTGTACGTTGATAACGTTATTATCAATGTTGACGATCCAACTCCCATCATGTACCATCAATCGAAGAATCTCTTCGAGACGATGTCCATGAATCTCAGGGACTATGCATCGAATGATCCCGATTTCAACAGTGTCATACCAGAATCCGATCGATCCAAGGACGAAGTACTCAAGTTACTCGGCCTACTGTGGAAGCCTTCCACTGACCAACTGTTCATCAAGATTCCCGTCTCGAAGAAAGATGGCAAGGTCTCAAAGAGAACGATGCTTAGTAGTGCCTCGAGTCCATACGATCCTTTAGGTCTACTGAATCCTCTCATTCTCCCAGCTAGACTCACCATCCAGAGTCTGTGGAACCTACCACTCAAGTGGGATGAACAAGTAGACGATTCAATTCGAGACACATTCCATGAACAGATGAAAGATCTCGAAGAGTTCTCACTATCCATCGATCGATTTTCCCATCTATCAGACTCTGACGAAATCATTCTAGTTGCCTTCAGTGACGCATCCAAGTCAGCGATGGCCACATGTGTTTACAATTGGTCATCACATGCCAGCCCTACCCTTCTCATCTCGAAGACCAGGCTAGCTCCAATCAAGTGCAAATCGACGATTCCAAAGATGGAACTTGATTCCCTTGTGATGTCTCACTCACTCATCCGATTCACTGTCGATGCTCTTCGCAAAGAGTTTCCAGACAAGCTCATCCATGTGTACTTCTACTCAGACTCTGCTGTTGTGCTACATTGGTGCAAGCCAGAGTTCTCCAAGCCTGTCGGTGTCTTCGTTTCCAATCGGATCAAGAAGATTCACGACATCAGAGAAGAACTCTCGGCTATCCCATCAGTAGAGTACCATGATCCCAGACACGTGCGTAGCGAGCACAACCCCGCAGATCATGCAACTCGAGGACTGACTGCTAAGGAGATGAACAATCCCAAGCATCAGTGGTGGACAGGGCCTGAGTGGATGACTACTAGTCCCAACTCATGGCCCAACGATGATCTGTCGTCCCTCCAATGTCCCAACTTCGAGTCATTTCCCATCACCATGTCTGCTGTCACAGTGACTCCAACCATCGAAACCGTCATCGATCTCACCCGATTCTCGAGCCTACACAAGGCCATCTCAGTCACAGCTTGTGTCTATAGATTCATATCTAGATGCGCCTCCAAGACTGAGAACCCCATCATTCTCGAAAAGCTGACGCATCTCCCAGTTAGTACCTCATCATGTCTCTCATCCAATGAGAAGAGATTCGCATCCAATTCACTCATTCGTCTCCATCAGACCAAGTACATTCACACCAATGATTCACTCAAGAAGAGCAACAAGATCTACGAGGATCCGTCGACTCATCTGTGGAAGTCTAATACTCGGCTCACCAATTCGCACTTACATTCAGATGCGAAAGCCCCAGTGTTTATCCCTACTTCACTCGACTCTACTCTCGCTAGACTAATCATTAGTGACATTCATCAGTCGTCCTCTCACTCGAACATCGATGTCGTTTTGACGCAAGTCAAACGTCGCTTCTGGATTCCCAGATGTCGGCAGATTGCTAAAAGTGTTATTCGACAATGCGTTCCTTGTCGCAAGACGAAGAATCTTCCATATCGATATCCACAATCACCAGTACTGCCCCATGCTAGAGTGAGGCAGAGTCTCCCTTTTGAGCAGTGCGGAATCGACTACGCAGGCCCATTCCATTCCAATATCGACCAGAAGATGTACGCTGTCGTAATCACGTGCTTCTCCACCCGTCTTTCCCATCTTGAAGTAGTTGACTCATTGCTTCCTTCCTCGTTCATTCTCGCATTCAAGAGATTTTGTTCAAGGCGAGGAACGCCCATTTTGATCACTTCTGACAAAGCCACTACCTTCAAGATGGCCAGTACTCTGTTCACCAGGCCGGACGATGATCCAGAAGTGAACACAGTCATGACTAGTCTCGGCATCCAGTGGAACTTTACCACTGCTCACTCCCCCTGGAAAGGAGGCATCTATGAGAGACTAGTCAAGATTATCAAGGATTCAATCTCTCGTTCCATAGGCAGAAAGAAGCTCTGCAAGGACGAGTTTCATACTGTAATCTGTGAGATTGAGGCACTCCTCAACTCTAGACCTCTCACTTATGTCTCATCCGATGATGCTCACTCCTTCACTGGACCAGCTCTCCGTCCAATCGATCTCATCTCTCCCGGTTCATCCCTTGGTTGTCCAATTATCCATTCGGACATTGACAATGATTATCGACCACCAGAGGCTGTCAATTCCAGTAGAGAATCTGCACTGAAACAACTGCAGAGATCACTCGATACGGTAGATGCATTCTGGAAACGGTGGCACAATGAGTATCTCACCACTCTACGTGACTGCTCCAGCAAATCTGACCCTCTCCACGCCACTAGATCCACTACCATTCTCCCAACTCTCGGTTCGATCGTTCTCGTAGTCGACGAGTCAGGAACCACCCCGAGATCATCATGGAAGATGGCTAAGATTATCTCACTCACTGAGAACTCTGCCATTCTCCGCTCCCATGCTGGCAGAGAGATTGAGAGACCATTCAATTTGCTCATTCCACTCGAGATTCATTCGAACGGGATCACCACATCCGATTCGAATCCCACTTCTGATAATCCTACCCACAAACCCCATCCCATGCACACCAGATCCAGAACCGCTGCTTCCCGCCAATAGGCCCTCACCTGAGGATTCCACTGTGAATACACATAGCAATTAATTTATTCAATATTTCTTTCCAGTCCTGTCCCACCACCAACTCCGACCACCTCAACCCCGACGAGGAGGAACTGCCCACCTACGAGCAGATCACGGAGAAGGTGATTCATCCATTCATCCATTTCATTCCCTCATCATTCCATTTTTTCCAATCCGTTTCACTTCACCACTATTCAATCACCATCAAACCAACCTCTCCTTCAGGAGAAGGACCAGCCTCCTCCCGCTCGACTTCCACTCGCACCCGCGCAGCCTACTCTGCGCAGAGCTTCGACCAAGAAGATGAGCAAGGAGATCGCTGAGATTCTCCACCCCCTTCTTGCTCCGACCATTGCTGAGAATCTCGCTTCTGCTATCATTGAGGCGATCAATTCTAGCATTATACCCCATATCACTAGTGTACTCGACGATGTTTCCACGATTACCACCAAGAGTGCAATCGAGACTCGCACTGCAGTTCATGAGCTGTCCACCACGGTAGCTAAGCTATCCAATGCTGTGTTCACCAAGCCCACTGCAGTGGCCTCTCCTCTCACTCGTGGACGCACCATCCGTGATGACAACGGTACCCCCACCACTTCCCGTTCCAATTCTACCCGTGTGCACCGTTCTCGTTCCCGATCTCCTCATCCCATTCGCAGAGTGCATTCTCGTTCTCCGTCTCGTTCAGGCTCTGTAGTCAGACCTGCCCTTTCCCAGCATAAGACACGCCCTCCATGTGCTCTATGCAAGCATACCACCCACTACAGCAAGGATTGCACCACGGTCACTTCCCTCTCCACTCGTCTCTCAATCATGAGAAACGAGAACAGATGCCGCAAGTGCTACCGTGTCCTCGATGCGAACCACTATCCCACTTGCGAGCCCCCGCTCTGCAACCGTGGTTGTGTAGATCAACATGATCGTCTCGAGAGACACACCGACCAGTTCTGTCCACAGAACCCCCATCTCACCCCTTGAATCCATTTGTGTTGTCCAGTACTGTACCATCACTTCTTCTCTCTTCCTAGTTCGTTCATTTGTTCGTTGTTGCTCACTCGAGCTTGTTGTTTCAGTAAAAGGGTTCCAATCCCAATCCATCGTCGTTCATCCACATTGCATTCATACCACTTCTCCTCCATCCTCCGCCCCCGGAGTGTACCGATTTACTATGTAAATCAATACCCAAATACAATTAATTAATTAATGAAACCAATTTCATGGAAATACAACCAGTTTCCAATCACTTACAACTTCCACTCCCTAAATTCATTCAAAGCAACCGACTCTCGACGCGACAAATCTACCGTACTCCTCGAGCCGCGTGGAAGTCTCGACTTTTCCTTTTCTCGCCTTTTCCCTCACTTTTCCCGTTCTTAGTCGTCGTTTCCGTCGTTCTTATTTATTATTCACTATTCATTCACTCCCTAGCGATGCTCCGCATCCCCATCTAGCTGTTTTCTTCCCATTTCACTCCGTTTTCGCCCATTTCACGCGGAACTTTCCATTCACTTCGTCCCCATCACTTCCATTTCATCATATTTCGTTATTATCGCCCATCGCTCATCACAATCGTTTAATTACCCAAGTTTGAGGTGCCGGGAAGACTCGTCTTTCCCAACTTCCCGCCCAAGGACTACCCGAACAAGCCCGATTACTTCCTCCACCACTTCTCCCACTTCCTCCACCACTTCTACTCCTTCCTCCACCACTTCTCTCCTTTCCCACCACCACCGGCACACCGCACCACTCAAGGTACGGTAGTATTTATCGATTTCAATCAACCACCACACCTCACAAACCACACCCACTTTCGTCATTCCCAGTTATTGTAAAGATTATTGATTTTATAAATATTATTTATTAATCTTTGGTCTTTATCACACCGCATACACAAGTGCCATTCTCTCTAGCATTGAGAGAATCGGTTCACACACATTTTCGATTTTTCATTTTACTAGCAGCGGCGGGTGTCGAAAGGACAATCCCTGTCAATGGATCAACACACATTTTCGATTTTTCAATTCACTAGCAGCGGCGGGTGTCGATAGGACAATCCCTGTCAATTTATCAAACACATTTTCGATTTTTCATTTAACTAGCAGCGGCGGGTGTCGATAGGACAATCCCTGTCAATTTATCAAACACATTTTCGATTTTTCAATTCACTAGCAGCGGCGGGTGTCGATAGGACAATCCCTGTCAATGGATCAAACACATTTTCGATTTTTCAATTCACTAG
>LS493737.1:214159-238226 GCA_900490845.1 Pristionchus japonicus | reverse complement strand
TACTGTAAGTATTCGCATCTTAAGGCTTTTCCGTGCGAGAGTCGCACGGAATGAAAGAGTTACCGTATAGGGAAAGCAAGAAAATCAACTTTTGCTCTAAATTGACTAATTGAACTTAATTAATTATAATTGTGATCGATATTCACGATAAATAGTACAGAAACGTAACGAAATAAGGGGACATGGGGCCTCCTCTACAGAAGTTCACATAACTCTTTCCGATTTCGTGTGTTTCCATCGTTGTGCAGTCCAGTGAATCGATTATAGAATGAAAGCCTTGATTCAGGTTGCACGGCTTCACAGAATACGACATCGCGCGTGATCGCAACCAGCCCTGGGCCGAGAGCGATTCTCAAGTAGAGTTCGATAAACGGGACACTGTCTCTTCATTTCATACACTCTCTCGCCTCTTTGACCGGTGAGAGAGCATGGGAAATGAAGAGACGGCGACCCGTTTATTGAACTCTTTTCTCAAGTGATCATTGCCATCTATTCAATCTCATCTGAACCTTTCAGACCTATCAAATGGTGTTCAAACCCAAAGACGATCTGTCCATTCTAACCCGATTGGGTGCAGCTATGGGCAGGCTTCCGCCGACCTCACAAGTGAGCTATCTGAAGGATTTACCATTCTCAATTGCTGTTGACTAGGGTTTCCCTTTTCAGGAAATTTGACCTGTTCAGGTAAGAACAAGGAGGTCGAATTACCTGAAAAACGTTATTTCGAAGGTAATGAGTTTAGGCGGCCTAGGCGCCACCTGAAAAGGAAAACCCTACTATTGACTTGTACTGTACTACTCTCGTCTCTCGTTTGCCTAAGTTCTTGTCCGACCGAGTCCTTCAAATCCAGACCCGAGGCTCGATCGGGGCAGTGGCACTGCAGGAGATCGACGATGACAGGAGAAGAGAGCAGGTGAGCGGTGATTTTTCCTTTTGGGTGACGGTTTCTCTTTTCAAACATTTCATGAAGAAACTAATGTGATAGTAGAGGTAACTCGGTTATTCCCGTCATCGTTGGTTAATACATTGAGATATTTTGTGTGGCCAATTGGTGAACGGGGGGTGGGTGTTAATTTCGCATGACTGATTATGAGAGTAAACCACGAAAGGTTTCGATAAATACGATAAATATAATTGGTGAACGGGAGTGGGTATTGATCGTATTTATGGAGACCTTTCGAGGTTTACCCTCATAATCAGTCATGCGAAATTAACACCCACCCCCCGTTCACCAATTGGCCATACAAAGAAGATCCCAATGTAATGTGATTGTGTGCTGCCCTGGCACAAACAGAAAAATCAAAACGGTATTCAGGTATCTGCTCTGCTCGATGGATTCACATTCAGCAAACTGATATTTTCCTGCCTCGTGATGAGAGAGGAGGATGTGTATGCTTTTACAACTCGCAACTGGTTTATGGGCAACACTTATCAGTGACTATCTCATCAACATCGTTGACAATCACAATGTTCACAAGATGAAGCTATTCGCTGTGAGCATCGAACCCGCTTCCTCATCAGGTAACCCAGACAACGACGATGCCCGGCAATTAGTGATCGATAAAATTGGCACTAGGTCGGATGAGAACATTCGGATGACAACCTACTGGATGAGCACCATTTGCATATTCCGTTTATTACTTAGCAGTTGTTCTCTCGCGCTCCTTAGATGCTCAACCAGTAGGTTATCATCCGAATGTTCTCATCCGACCTTGTGCCATAAAATTTGAAGAAAAAAACTGTCCGTTTAGTCCATTTGCTTCGACACCTCTCCACTCGCCTGCAATCACTCACCCTCTCCCGTATGCCCGTCATGCATCACAGCAAAGAGCAACGCGCCATGTTTGGAATTGAGAACTCATCCTTGAAATGTCAGTTGTTATTGTCATGCCATTACGAATACAAGGCATTCTAACTGCAGGCTAGCAATTGAGACCAAGCTTCAAGATCTGCGGCTGCACAATCAAGGTTCGTAACGCTTTCTACTCTTATCAACTCCAATTTACTCCTCTCTCTCTCTCTTGTCGAGCATGGATGTTCTGCAGGTCAACAGACAAGAAAAAATTGTGCAATGGGTAGAATTTGCGCCTTTCAGGTTCTATCCCGCATCTGACACGCGCCGATGAGACTGAGCTCAAGAGGGTGAACACTTTAGCAATAATAGTTGACAAGTAGTAGGTCATAGAAACAAAAAGCGTCACGATTGCGTTCAGATTTTACCGCAATTAAACAAGCAAATTTGCTTCGAGACTACTTGTGATAATGACGAAGAAGCTTTCTATGAAGACAACGAATACGCTGTCAGATGTAAGTATCGGCACTCCTGCACTTTCCCGGACAGCTTCAAATGTTGTCCTAACTTCCTCCGTACCCGACCACCAATCCAGCGGGAAAGCATTTTATTTAGGGAATCATTGAAACTCATTTCGTTTTCACTCTATTGTCCGGGAAAGTGCAGGAGCGCCTGAGTTTCGAATGGGCAGACCCTGCCGCGAAATCTTATTGCTAGAGAAGCCTTATGTAATAGTTGTCACAGTATTGGACACTAGCTGACGCCAGTAGGGTTGCTAACCTCACTTTTGTACGGAAACCTAGAGTGCTGAAAAACCTGTAACAAATTTCGGCGCTCCTGCACTTTTCCGGACAATTGGGTGAAAATTTCAGTGATTCCCTAAATAAATTGGTTTCCCGCTGCGTTGGTAGTCGGGGGATTGAGGAGGTTATGGCGATATTTTGAGTAGTCCGAGAAAGTGCAGGAGTGCCCAAATTTCTTTCAGCAAAGAAGACCATGCTTTCCATCAAGCACTCGTCAAGGGAGAAGAATCGACTAACTCAAACAGCAAACAACATGCGACTATTTCGAGTTTTGCACGGCATTACACCACTCTAAGTACGAAAATCACAACCTCTCCCAATAGTCCTGCAAGAATACTGCCTGATGTCGGGATAAATATCTGTATCTGTAATCGTAATATATTTGAAATAAAAGCTCGAATCAATCACTAAGCTCGAATCGAATCAAAAACAAAGCGAAAATAAATAACAAAGGAAACGTCTGATAAGTTTACGAATTACACAAATTTCAATTCAATTGTTATCATGTTACGATTGGACATTTTACAGTATGAAATCTTGTTGAAACTGCTTAACACTATCTAAAGAATTTCCGAATGCTTAATATCCAAATCGCTTAATTCAAATCCGTCGTCAAAATACGGATGTTCTGCGTGTACTTGCAATTCGCCAACTTGTTCGATGAGCCTTCCCGGCATAATCGTTGATTTGAATTGAACGCGTCTTCCTCTATGATGAAAGTACTGGAAAAAAAAAATATGTTTCGACGCGTCAACTATTGAGAAAATGTACCAGCGGATAAATTAAAAAATTGACCTTTAATAACTTCTCGGCATCAGTGGTGGAATAATACACGTCTTCAAAAAGATCAACCATGAAATATGCACACTTTCGGCTTAAAATTTCACAAACAAGCGAAAGTGGAATAATGAAGTTGGAGAGCATTACAAGATTAGTGACAACATCTGCTACTTGTAAAACGAATTCGAAGCACTCTGAATTTTACATGAATCTAATCACGTTTTTTTATCATTTAATACTTGCCTTTAGTTCGCGCGATACCCTTAATGTCGAGGTCCTTTGGCTTGGCCTTTTGAATCAATTCCAAATATTCAACGCTATTCGAAAGAACATCATAATGCGGAATACCTCACACTCACATATCGTTGTGATGCTCGGAGCAATATATTGACATATCACCTACTTCTCCATTGAGCCCACCGTAGAAATCAGTGAAAGTGCGAATGTCTTGATGTTTCACATCAGTAAAAATTGCACGAGTGCATCTCATCTTTACAGTGAAAGGCTTCATATTTTCGAAAAACTTTCTTCTTTCTTCAGGTTCAACAAGCCCGAATACAATGTTCTGAAGATACACGAATTGTATTGTATCAATGGCTTTCCCAGGGCGGCCGGGATATGACTGTACTCGAGCACAGTAGGGTTGCAGGATCGGTATCCGTAATACGGCGCCACCAAAATCCCTTCTCCCTTTCTCGCCATGATATGGACGAGAGAGGTGAGGAAGGGAAGAGGGAGGCCGTAATCCCGAAACTGAAATCGAACCGGCAACCCTAGAGCACGGTAGACTCACACGTGCTCCAACTATCGTGCAGTCCGGCGAAAATCCCAGTTTCATGAGTACTGTTATTACGCATATTTTCCACAATTCGAATGCCCTTTTGCTCTCGAAAGTAACCTTGACTTCCACTCTTTCTTCTACTGATGCCTGGAACATTCACTTTCAAACTATCTGTAGATAATGTTCCAAATTTCGACGCCGTTTCATCATTTCAGACATGTGAAATGATGATACCGCGACCCGTATTTCGAACTCTGATAACCTCTTCATCTGTCTCTTCCGCCTCATCCACTTTATTATTGTCGCATTCCGTAGATACTATGATGTCAGCATTGAATAGCTGACAAGTTGTAATTAATCGGTCCGCGATATTCTTGGTTGACTTGCAGAGCTGAAGTAACATTTAAACATTAAACTATCGTAATAATCATGTTTAAGCTCACTTTTCTCATCTCAAGCAGAGACTCGAACTCAACGAAATGGCAGATTCTGTTGAATGCATTTCGAGGAATAGTGAGAAGGTCCATTACCCAAATGGTCAAATATGCTGGAATAAATCAATGAAATGGCAAGGGCGGGCAAACGCGAGGGTTGAACAATCATTGAAAGGTAGAACGCACATTAAAACCCCTGTCCTTTTACTAACATTGAGGCGTCGCCTTGTGTTAGCGTCCCTTTCGCCCCGCCTTCCTCCGGTTGTCAATGATTTTAAATAATTTTCGCAGTTGTCATTTGCTCGTTTCAAGGATCTTCTAACACTGACCCAGAAACACAGTACTAAACGAAAAGTAACAATATTTCACTTTTACTCAAATCATTCCTTTCAGCAACTAGGCTCCAAGCACTTGTCAACGAAAATTACGTGGATCATCGCGCAACATGCGACTATTTCGAGTACTGCAAGGCATTACACCACTCAAACTTTACTTATTTAAGAGACCTGCTCGGTAAAAATCGAGGATTTTCACATATACCCCGGACACGTTCCTCCCGGAACGGGGTCAGCCAGCCCATACTCTAGTGTTAGGAGGGTGTTGTGCTCACATTGCTCATACTACCCCTTGTTCGCGGCTTCCTGCATTGAGGCACGAGAAAAGTCTGAATATGTGTGAAATGTTCGAAAAATCATAAACTACAAACTTGTAGAGATAGACTCAAATGTTCACGTGCATCACGTTAGAGGTGCCCAGAGGCATCACAGCAGCAGTCTAGATTGATTCTTGATTGATTCCGGAATTTATTTCTTATCTCAAATTTTCTTTTTTTTGAACAAAACAGCATGTTGATGCAGAGAGGGGAAAGGGTAACCTATGTGTACGTTGTAGCCCACTGGCAGAGGTATGTGAAAATTTACTAACTGGACTCCGCCGCCTCCGCCAATTTGAGAAATCGTCACACAAAGGTGGTGAACCGAGTTTTGAATTTAGTATAAATTATCGTTCCGTTATACCTTTAGATATATCTGAGCAAAAACAACTGAAATAGTATTGCTACACCGTATTGTGAATAATTACTAGCATAGGTATCGATTCTGTCGCCATCACTTTTTTGAACCATGACCCGGGGTTCATGGTCTCGGAGTGGCGCATCACCATGAACCCGGGGTCATGGTCCAAAATGGAGGTGGAAAGTCATGTTGGAGGAACTTCATGTACTGTAGGTCAATGTGTAGTACTATACCCTAGTAATACGTAGTACCCCGATATACCGTAATCCGCCAGTCAAGGAATCGTATACTGACTTTTCAAAGAAAATTAAGAAAAATTCAGTGTGTGATAGCAATATTACGGTATCTCGGGGTACTGTGTACTACTAGTTTATAGTACTACACATTGACCTACAGAACATGAAGTTCCTCCAACATGACTTTCCACCTCCATTTTGGACCATGACCCCGGGTTCATGGTGATGGGCCACTCCGAGACCATGAACCCCGGGTCATGGTTCAAAAAAGTGATGGCGACAGAATCGATACCTATGCTAGTAATTATTCACAATACGGTGTAGCAATACTATTACAGTTGTTTTTGCTCAGATTTATCTAAAGGTATAACAGAACGATAATTTATACTAAATTCAAAACTCGGTTCACCACCTTTGTGTGACGATTTCTAAAATTGGCGGAGGCGGTGGAGTCCAGTTAGTAAATTTTCACATACCTCTACCAGTGGGCTACAACGTACACATAGGTTACCCTTTCCCCTCTCTGCAGCAACATGCTGTTTTGTTCAAAAAAAGAAAATTTGAGATAAGAAATAAATTCCGGAATCAATCAAGAATCAATCTAGACTGCTGCTGTGATGCCTCTGGGCACCTCTAACGTGATGCACGTGAACATTTGAGTCTATCTCTACAAGTTTGTAGTTTATGATTTTTCGAACATTTCACTCATATTCAGGCTTTTCTCGTGCCTCAATGCAGGAAGCCGCGAACAAGGGGTACTATGAGCAATGTGAGCACAGGACCCTCCTAACACTAGAGTATGGGCTGGCTGACCCCGTTCCGGGAGGAACGTGTCCGGGGGATATTCGATTTTTACCGATCCAGTCTCTTAAAGCAAGCGGAAATCGTACAACATGAAATCTTGTTAAAGCACGTGTTGTTTATTCTAGCAAAAAATAACTGCAATTCAACAATTGTTGTAAGTTACTAGGAACTGGTGGTTTTGGAGCCAAAAATTATCTTAGCTCCGGATGCTTGATAACTAACACTCTTGATTCACCACGGCGTGTATACTTTCGCTCAGTCCGTACTTGAAATTCACCAATAAATATGTCTATTCTTTCCAATCTAATCATTGATTCGAATTGTACGCGTCTTCCGTTATGATGTATAGACTGGAAATGAATATACTTATTTTCTTTTCGGACAGTCACTCGTTTCAAGTTCAAAACTCCAGCGTAAGCCGATCTTCACCAAAATGTCGCTCAATTTCTTTTTGTCTTCAGAAGAACAGGTCCGAAAGTTGAAAATATCACCTTTAGCAGCTTCTCAGCATCCGTAGTTGAATACGCGTGCTCAGAACTGTGCAAATAGAGATCTGCGCATTTCCGTTTCAGAATTCCACGCACAAGCCAAAGTGGAAGCAAAAAGTCGGTGGTCAACTCTAGTTCGGTGACAATGTCTGCTATTTGCAGAAGAAATTCGAAACATTCTGGAAAAGAAAATATTTTTTTCATTCCAACGTAGAGATGAAATTGTCACGTTTTTTTCAGAAGCTTGATAACTCGTATCTGAATGTCGGAAAACTAAAATCAGATATCACACCTTTAGTTCGTGGAATTTTCTCAATTTCGAGCTTCTTTGGCTTGGCATTTTGAATCAATTCCAGATAAATAATGCTATTCGAAAAAATATATTCTGATGCTGAATACTTCACACTTACAAATCGTTATATGGCTCGGATTCAAAAATCGACAAATCTTCAACTTCAAGTCCATCAAAGAAATAAGGAAAAGTTCGAAAGTCATCATGATCAAGATGAGACAATATTACATGAGGGCATTTCATATTAGCCGCGAGATGCTTCACATTTTCGAAAAACTTTCTTCTTTCTTCATAGTCAACAAACCCGAATACAATGTGCTGAAGACTCACAAATAATAATTTACAAATTTTCCATGGTGTTTTTTTCGCGCATTGGTGTTCAGCAGACTCACACTGGTTCCAACTATTTTACAGTCCGGAGAAATTCCTGATTTAGAAAGAACTGATTTTACGCAAATTCTCCACAACTCAAATGCTCTTTTGCAGTCAAAAGTAATCCTGACTTCTACTCTTTCTTCTACTGAAGCCTGGAACATGATTTTTTCTCTTTCATGCTATCGGTAGTCAATGTTCTACATTTCTACATACGAATCGCGTTTTCATCATTTCAGACATGTAAAATGACGATACCGCGACCCGTACTTTGAACTCTTCGAGATAACCTTTTCCTCTTCCATCTCAGCCTCTTGCTCTTCCCATTCACCATTGCTCCTCTTAGTAGACACTACAATCTGTGAGGTGAATTGCCGACCAGTTGTGATTAATCGGTCCACGATTTCCTTTGTCGACTTGCAGAGCTGCATATATTTGAATACGATTTTTTTTACTAAACAAGACTGTTTCATGCTTACGGTTCTCATCTCAAGCAGAGACTCGAATTCAACGAAATGGCAGATCTTGTTGAGTGCATTTCGAGGAAGAGTGAGAAGGTCCATTACAAAATAGCTTCGAATATGAAAGCGTAAGAGCGAAAATGAGGGTTTAACAAACACAATCTCACAATCTGTTGAACGGTAGAACGCACTTTCAAACTTTCACCACAAAGTAATCATCGCCATAGAATATGCGTCCTTTTGAATGCACAAATCACTCACCACCTCTCGCCCTGTCGGTTGTATGACATGGCTGAAAAACAGTCTTGCAATGAATAGAAAAACATTCTTGCAATGAATCCCCAGAGAATTACTTAGCAAAGATCGAGAGTATTTTTTTAAACCCACATAAAATATAATTGTCGAAGATCATGCTCTCCATCACGACTCATCAAGGAAAAACGACCATTGATTTCTCCTTTTTTCATTTAGATATTTTAGCATGCAAAGCAGATCGGGAATTGTGCATTGTTATTTTTTATGTATCAGAGAAAAAGGAATTGCAATTCAATGATCGATGAAACGAAAAGGTTCTTTGATATCATCTCTAAAATTCCGTATTCTTTAAAACAGAATGTCTTGATGTAACTCCATTCATAAATCCAAGTCCTGTCTGAACTTGAAATTCGCAAATTTGTTTGTCAATTCTTTCCGACATAATGAACAATTCAAACCACATGCGTTTTCCTCGATGATGAAATAACTAGAACTTCACAAATGATCACAAATTCATCTCGATGATACCCATTAATTAATTATGTTAATTATGCAAATTTACTTCATTGTTCCCTCTGTTCCCTATACTTCATTGTTCCTATAGGCCGAGAACCTAAAAAATCACCTTTAATAGCTTCTCAGTATCCGTAGTGGAATATGGGCGTCCACAACAGCGAACTTTGAGACACACACACTTGCGGCTCATAATTTCACACAGA
This sequence comes from Pristionchus japonicus, assembly GCA_900490845.1. Taxonomy (NCBI): domain Eukaryota; kingdom Metazoa; phylum Nematoda; class Chromadorea; order Rhabditida; family Neodiplogasteridae; genus Pristionchus; species Pristionchus japonicus. Next base: position 228,996 of record LS493737.1, on the reverse strand, counting down.
AGTGATAGTGGAGCCAAAAAATCGGTGACCAACCCTAGGTTGGTCACAATGTCTGCTATTTGCAGGATGAATTCATAACGTTCTGGAATCGAAACTATTTTCTTCTTGTAAACTTTGAGTAAAAGCTATTTATAAATGTCAAGTTTTTTTCTGAAGCTCGAATACTAAAGACTCGTAACTGAATATCGGAAATCACAAATCAGATACCTGCAGTTCGCGCGATTTTCTGAATGTCGATCTCCATTGGCTTCGCTTTTTTGATCAATTCGAGATGAATAACGCTGAACGAAGAAAAAAGATTAACTCTATGCATAACTCAAACTTACATCTCGTTATATGGCTCGGGGCTATATATGCACATAGCTTGAATAATAAGCCCATCAAAGTAATGAGTGATAGCGTGAATGTATTGATGATTCAGGCCTTTCAGGATTACTCGAGTGACTTTCATTTTCACAGTAAAAGACTTCATATTTTCAAGAAATTCTTCCATTTCAGTACAAAAAAAATGTGCTGAAAATTCGCAAAAAATATTTACTGTTTGTCCATCTTGGCAATTTACACTCACCTGATATCCAATTGTGGCGCAATCCGGAGAAATGCTCAATCTATTAAGAACTAACACAAATTTTAAACAATGAGAAAATTATTTTGCTCTTGAAATTGAACAAGAATTCAACTATTTCTTCTAGTGAGGCCTGCAAAAATTGTTCCCAACACTATCAAACTACAGGTAGTCTAATCAAAAGCAACCTCTTCCTCTTCCATCTCATCATCCTGTCTTTCAGTAGATACTACAAAGTCAACGGCGAATAGCTGACCAGTTATTACTAATCGGTCCGCGATATCCTTTGTTGACTTGCAGAGCTGAAGTAATATTTAAAAATTAAATTATCGTAAAATATTCATGTTTATGCCCACTTTTCTCATCTCAAGCAGAGACTCGAATTCCACGAAATGGCAGATCTTGTTGAGTGCATTTCGAGGCAGAGTGAGAAGATCCATTACAAACTTTCTGAAATTATTTGAATATGAAAGTGTAAGAGCGAAAATGAGGGTACAACAAACACAATCTCACAATCTGTTGAACAATAGAACGCACTTTCAAACTCATGTTCTTTTGCCACAAAGCAGGCATCGCCATAGAGTATGCGTCCTTTCGATTGCTCGAGTCTCCCGCCAACTCTCGTCCTGCCTGTTGACTGGCCCTTTAAAACAGTCGTGCGATGAGCAAACACTCTAATCAGGTCCCAGCAGAACGCACTCTGTTCAAAGGTCATCTAAAGAAGATGTGCTACTTGAAGAAGCGTTACAAGGACTTTTTTTTAGCAAAGACTAATGGATGGATTCTTTATTTGTGAAATTTTTGTTCATCATCGAAGTTCATGCTGTATAGGAGACCCTATCTGAGAAGACTCACCTCGACCCGTACAGTGAATCTCAGAAAAATCTGAAAAAACTCCCATAGGTGGACCACACGACGTAGAACTCAAAAATCGATACTAGACGGCTGGATCACTTGAACCTAATTTACGGTCGCCCTCCCGGCTCTGACCGGTCCTGTATACAAACTTCGAAATGGATGATCAAAACTTCCAGTTGAGTAGTAAAACTACTAAATTAGGTTAGAACAAGAAATTTGACACGAATATGCAAAAAAAATGTTGTCGGGAAACTGAAGTTTTGAGAGTCATGGACCATACTTTGAAGCGCCCTGAAAAAAATTCTCAGTATTCGTTCCTTGGAACCACGCTCAATCGATTCCTCGTAGAAAACTACCTTTTGGAGATTTTTTTCAAATTTTTTATCATTCCCCAAGTTGGTCGTTTTAAACGCCGAAGAGAGCAAAATCGCATTTTTCACAAATTTTAGCACTTTTTGTCAGTGGTATTTTCTCAAAACATCATTCAAGTAACATTTTACAAACTTCTACGAATAATCAACATGATTGGCGTCGATTCCCAGATCATTGTTTTTTGGCTCCACCATGAACCCGGGGTCATGGTCCAAAATGAACCTCAAAAGTCATGTTCGAGAAACTCCCATTACTATGCGATAATGTGCTCAGCACTACCCTACTAATATTCTGTAGCCGGTTCTACCGTAATCGGGCAGTTGTGGAATCGTAAACTAACTTTTTAAAATACAACTTGATAACAGTCAGTTTGCGATAATCGGAAAAAGGGAATTCGAGTTACGGTATATTACTGGAGTAGTGAAGCATGCATTGCCTTATAGTATTTGAAGTTTCTCGATGATGACATTTCAAGTTCATTTTGGACCATGGTGGAGCCGAAAAATAATGTTTTGGGAATCGACGCCAATCATGTTGATTATTCGTAGAAGCTCGTAAAATGTTACTTGAATGATGTTTTGAGAAAATACCACTGACAAAAAGTGCTAAAATTTGTGAAAAATGCGATTTTGCTCTCTTCGGCGTTTAAAACGACCAACTCGGGGAACGATAAAAAATCTGAAAAAGGGTAGTTTTCTACGAGGAATCGATTGAGCGTGGTTCTAAGGAACGAATACTGAGAATTTTTTTCAGGGCGCTTCAAAGTATGGTCCATGATTCTCAAAACTTGATTTCCCGTCAATTTTTTTTTGCAATTTTGTGTCAAATTTCTTGTTTTAACCTTATTTAGTAGTTTAAACACTCAACTGGAAGTTTTGATCATCCATTTCGAAGTTTGTATACAGGACCGGTCAGAGTCTGGAGGGCGACCGTAAATTAGGTTCAAGTGATCCAGCCGTCTAGTATCGATTTTTGAGTTCTACGTCGTAAGGTCCACCAATGGGATTTTTTTCAGATTTTTCTGTGATTCACTGTACGGGTCAAGGGTGATATTGCTCGGTTATCTCAGATAGTGTCTTATAGGAATGTACACATTCCTGAATCATTCGATCGTGTTCTAGAAAACACGATCGAATGATTCAACCATTGCACAACTTTTAATTGCTAGAAAAAACTTAGATTGCTAGAAAAATTGTGATTATTGAGGCAACTGGCGTTGAAGCCTTATGCTCACATAATGATGATGAAATGATAAAATTTGTGTTTCTTCAAAGCGGCACCCTAACAGGAAATATTAGACTATTTTGAGTATGAGAAGATAATTGTGTTATGTTTTGACGAGGCATAATAAAAGCTGATTTATTCTGAGTTCGCTGAGTTCTGATACAACCTGTTCAAGGATTGTAGGACTGTGATTACAGGGACAGATTTTTTGAAGGGTATATTTTCACAAATAATACATTAATTCACAGAAAAGTTACATCAACATCTTTAACCTTTTCACAATTTTCAGGCAAAATCCGAATGCTCGATAATCGCATTTCCAATGAGAACATCATTAAGAATATACGGATCATCACCCATTTTTATTTTAAATTGGCCAATATTTTGGTCGATATATTCCGAGCAAGCATCCGATTTGAAGCTCACGCGCTTTCCATTATGGTGAAAGAGCTGAAATTTTCGCCTAATATTAACGTATTATTTTCGGCGTACCTTCATTAGTTTCTCGACATCAGTTGTCGAATAATAGTGTCCAAAATCCTTATCCCTAATTTTAAGATATTTGCATTTGCGTCTTAGAATGCCATTCACAAGCGAAATTGGGGCCGGTTCGGCTGATTCAGAACGTTGAATTAAATCGAAACGCAGTTCAGTGACAATTTCCGCAACTTGGAGAAGAAAATCGAAGCATTCTAAATTTAAAAGTCAGCAAGAACATTGCAAAGATGCATCTTGCCTTTTGTTCGTGGAAGCATACTTATCTTGAGGATACTCGGAGCAACTGTTTTGATAAATTTCAGGTGTTCATTGAGGCTATAATGAGTTCTAACGCTCACAGTTCTAACGCTCACAGGGGAAGTGAAATTAATTGAAAAATCGAGAGAAAGGAAAAAAACTTACACATATTTATCCATATTGCGAGTGCATCGATTAATTATGACGCATCCAGTATGAACTCCTTCACAGAAATTGGTGAGAACACCAATTTTAAGTTGGCCCAAATCTTGCGCCCTAATCATATTGCACGAAATCCTGACATTGTGGCCTCTCAGATTGTCCAGAAACTTTTTCATATCTTCCGGTTTCAATATGCATTGTATCACCTGAAAGAAATCAAAATTTGTAACTGAGCATATCAGAATTTTCGCAATTTGTATCAAGATTTACCCGTATATTACTATTGACAGAGGCGCAATTGAAAAATCCTGTTTTGGTCAGCACAGAGGTTACGCATATTTTCCACAACAGAAAGTCTCTGCTGCATTCGATTTCAAATCTGACACTCATTTTCTTAAATGAGTCCTGAGAAGAAAATTACTCTGATGTGTTCTTATACATTTCTTTTCAAATTTTAGATATAAAAATAAAAGACTCACTAGTTCCGCTACATTCACTACTTCACCAGGGACTATGACATCTGAATCCACTATGATTTGTGTGAAAACTGTTCGTTTAGTTGCAAGTAAATCATCAACGATATCTTTGGCTGACTGGCAAACCTGAACAGATCGGCTCTGTTGTAGTAGACGGGTCCCAAGGAAAAAGAAAGGCCAAAATTTTAGGAATTTTTCGGGACCTTTCTTAAAATTTTGGGACCTTTCTTAAATTTTTGGGACCTCTCTTTTTTCTTGGGACCCGTCTACTACAACAGAGCCAACAGATCATCGTGCAAATACTTGTCAGAAATTTCGTAGAAAAAAGAAGGGACACTGTTGCAACATTCTTACTTTTCTCATCTCTAGCAAAGACTCGTCGTTCACGAACTGGCAGATTTGAGAGAGCGAACTTCGAGGTAGAACGCCAAGGTTGAGCATTTTCTCGTCGATCTGAATAAAAAAGAAGTTATAATTATGTGAAAGCAAATTGGCATAATGGCAGAATATTGGCGAGAAAAGGCAGGGTTGTATGTAATCAAAATAGGGTCTATTTTTAATTGCACCCGCTACCGATCAAGCACAAATATGGCATATCCTACCAGCCACCCCAGGGGGGCCAAGTGTGGCTCTCACTGTCACGTCATGGTGTGAAAACTACGAGATCTCAAACATAGAAGGAACGCCCTTTCGCAGGGTCGGAGGAAATGCTGCTCAAAGATGGCTCGTTGATTCGGACTCTCTAATGATTTATTTTTTCAGTTCATAGATCCCTTTATTCCACATCACATAAAGATTCAGAAATCCTATGACCCCCTGCCAATGTCCAGCAACATCGCCCTTCCCCCTCTCGATCACTCTCGATGTCAGTATCCATGAGCCCTCTTAGCGAGAGGGGAGAGAGAGAAAAGAAGATTAAGACCCTCTCCCCCATTTATCAACAAGGGCATATCACACAAAGTGGAGGAGAAGTGAAAGTGAAGAGGAGGGGATACAACCGATGAGATGAGACGACAAAGTCTCTTTTCCTCATTGCTACGCAATGCCCGTTTCTTTATTCATAGTGACCAGTTAGTGTCCAAAATGAAGTGACCATTATCCGGTTTTCGCGATCACCTATGCAATCGCAGAATCTTCCGACTTACGACACCAATGACAGGAAAAAGGAAAATAAATCGCGCGACTTCAACCAAATTTCCACGCGCTTTTCGCGTTTACCCTTTTTCCGTAATGCTATGGATAGTTTTGAAAACGTTGCGCGATCGTTGGATTGCCTTAATCGCGCAAAATGTCGTCCGCGACCCATTAACAATTCTTGCGATTTTTGTATTCTAAATTTATCGGCGCTTGTTCTGTTGAGGAGGTATGATCGAGCAGAACCGAGCAGAATGAGAAGAGTTAGGGGAAATGAGAGAGGTGAAGAAGGGAAGGGAGAGAAGGAATAGGAGGGAGACCTCCTCAACAGCACAAGCGCCAATTTATCGTATTTGTGATTGAAGCGATGGATCTGGCTAGGCTCCGGATCAATGATGACTGCTTCCCATTTGAACAGCTTCCTCAAGAACTGGTCTTCAAGGTGTTCGATTACACTACAGAAGAGCTCAAAGCCCTGAAAATGGTTGGTTTTCATACTTTCCCTACGATCACATACACAATTTACAGGTGTGCTCCCGCTCTAGCCGTATTCAACAATAAATGAAAACTATGAATGTTTTAGGTTTCACGGTCCTTCTGCAACTTCGTGGATGACTACGTCGAGGGAGGCGCTACACAGCCCGTGCTCAGCGAGCTGGCCATCTTCGGCCCTAGTGAGGTGAGTGAAATTACAACTTTTTCTGGCTGAACTCATTCCAAAGACAAGATTTGGTAGACTCCATATCGTCGGATCACCAAGCTGTCGTTCTCGTATAACTATCGACCATTTTCAGAAAGATCCGGAAGTGCGCGTGAAAGTTGAGGTGCGAAACCGCCTTGCGCCTCTGCTCGAACTTCGACTCAACAAGATGATCGAGACGTACGGTGCTGAGACACTGAACATTCGGCAGCTAAAGGCCGACTTCCCCAGCCTTAAGGTGAGCCTTGAGGTCCTTAGGCAGACTTGCACCAGGTTTGAGAGCGGGTATAAAAACCACCAAAAAGGACTCACAAAGTCCCTTTCTGTGTGGTGATGCAGAAAGCAAACGTCAAGGGTACGAAAGTCGTACGAGAAAATAATTCTAGCTCTAACTCTACCGGCACCTTTCCAGGTCTACGCGCTCAACCTTGCAACGCCGGAGATTGCCGGTCGGCTGGGCAGATACATTGGTGAGCCGATCGACCTCACATTTCGCAAACTTTCTCGGTTTCTCTGACGGGCGAGGGACTACTACGAATGAGAAACTGGGTACTGTTTGCACACTTCGAGTGCTTGCGTACTTCAGGCGCGCAGATCACAACGTCGATACCAAGAAGATCCTCTCTGAGGAAGATCTTCGAGGTTAAGCTGGTCCGGTGCTTGGATGAAGGGTGCCGCCCCATCATATCTGCTCTGCTTGACGGACGTGCAATCTTCCAGCTAGGAATCTATGACCAGTGCCTGCGCGAAGCGGATGTGTGAGTCTGGTTTACGCGGGATCAATCTAGACCTTGCTTCGTGTATCCAGGGAGCTAGAAGTGCACTAGATCGGATGATATCTTTCGGTTGATAACCTACTGGATGAGCGCCATTTGCATATTCTGTCTATTCGATTACAGTTGTTCTCTCGCCCTCATGAGGTGCTCATTCAGTAGGCTATCATCAGAGTTTGGTTTACGCGGAAGTTCAATCTTGTTTTGGCGTATCCATCGAGCTAGAGGCAACAGCTAGATGCAATGACTTGCTGAAGTTATGTGATAGGGACGTAGAAGGTCAATAAATCCTGATCATGTTTTTCACATGGGTCATTCAAGTCGATCATTAGGAATGGGGAGGGGGACTCTTCTTCATAACTCTTCTTCTTACAGGGACTACGTCAATCAGCTCGGCGCGGAGCATGCCGTGGATATTCTTGAGCTGAAAGTGAGGGAGACAAGCGACCCAAGTGAGCTAGTCTGCTGACAAGTGATGGGAACGTCAATAGAGTTCCTTTGCTCAAGATTATAGGCGTGCCATATGACTATGGTATCCGACTTTCGCTGAATTCGGTGATAGTAGGGTACTTGGAATAATTGGGCCAAAATTTACTGTCATTTTCTGGAGAAGCAATACTGGGAGTAATAAATCCAATGCAGGAGCCGTTCTCTGCGGCCTGGCCTCTCGCTTTCGCACCATTTACATCGATCAGGATTTCAACATGGAAGTCAGCAGTAGAAGAGGTATTTTTGCGTTAACGTTTCTTCCGCGTCAGTACACCACATGCGCGCCTTCAGATGCGAACACTCAGCTATGTCAAAAATTGCACAGCGCTCCTTCCGCGTCCGCACACCAGCAGCGCTCCTTCAGTTGCGAACACTCAGCTATGTCAAAAATTGCATAGCGTTTCTTCCGCGTCAGTACACCATAAGTGCGCCTTTCAGCTCCAAATGCCAATACGTTTCTGCTCGGTCGATTCGACGAGGACTGGGCGTCGATCATAATCGACATGTTCAAGCAGGCAGCGCTGGAGGATATGAGCATCTTAACATTCTATTCTGCATTTCTCAGCCGCGCTGGAGCCCTGAGACTCACGGAGGTCGGTTGTCGCTCCTTCTGGTCATGATTTGGGCCTCCTCAAGTCTTCATCTTTCACAGTTGCTATTTTTATACGACAAATGGGTCTCGCTTATACATGTAAGCAGACGAATAAGGAATTTTAATTCACTTAAATTGATTAAAAAAAGTTTGCTTTATAGACCCTTCCACGCCTCGGCAAGCCGGTCTATTTCGCAGCGCAAAGCAATTGTTTCGACGAAGGGCTTGTCAAGACGGTGGACGAGTATGTATGCACAGGTCCGTAATACAGTTCAAAATACGGGTAATAGTCTCTTCATTTTACGCACTCTCTCTCCGTGTGCGTGTGCGCCGTGTGCCGTGTGCGAAGAGAGTGTGCGAAATGAAGAGACGATTACCCGTGTTTTGAACTCTAGTCCGTAACAGACTATATAACGCATTTTCGAAAAAAAGAGAGCCATTTTTTGAATTCTTAGTGACAATATAGTGAAAGAGTGAGGGAAGAGAGTGGCTCATTGTGGGAGAGAGAGGCGAAGGACTCGACAGGACGGTGAACGAGTATGTATGCACAGGTAGGGTTTAATGTTGGTTACTCGGCTGTTGCGGCGCGGCGAAGGATATGGAAATGAATGCAGAATGTAATGGAATTGCGCTGCCGCATTTCCGCCATCGTTTTGCCAACCCTAGTTGGTTGCACATTTCAATGACTTCGAACGGCATGGGCGAAAAAGCGTCCCAAATGGAGTTAGGAGAGACAGGGATAGGCTCCGCGCGCGATGTCTAGAGAGAATGGGGATCCGTGTTCTCATCCGGACTATTCCACCGAGGTCATTTCCAGCTGAACCCCGCGTCGAGGGACAGTACGGCACTCGTCTACTGCTGATCCGCCATCGATCGAGGGTCAATAAGAGGCGCAACGCAGCGGAAGCAGCCGATAATTGAAGTGTGAATCGCAAAAAAGGAGAAATATGCCGGATTTAGTTACATTTTTACGTTTCCTACCCAGACCCAGAACAAATCCCCTGAATATCGCTAATGTCTGAAATTCTCCCTAACCCCGGTCGGGAAGTAGTCTTAATCAGACATTATGCGAGCCGATAAGCCGATAATCAACCGATAATTGAAGGCTGGATCGAGTACAGCATCTTCACAACAACTTTTCTCAATCATAATAATTTCTCTCAATATTTTTTCACACCTCATTTAAACACGTCACATTCATTTTTCTCATTTTTCTATCCCAATACGCTTCAAACGTGAACTTGCTAGATGAGGTGAACTATAATCTCAAACTCCCATCATTCTTGCAGAAGATTTCACATGTCGGTTTCTTGAGATTTTTGAGGAAATCACAATCTGTTGCTTTACAGTTTTTCGCTTTTTTGCAAGGAATTTGCGATGATAAAGGTGTTTTTCCATCCATTTAGTTACATTTTCACTTGTACCCAGAGGCAGAACAAATCCACTGAATCCCTATCGCTCACTTCTGAAAACCCCTGACTCCGTGCCCGGCAACACTGCCCCTCGCTCTCTCGATCACTCTTGACTTCAGTACGATCAGGAACTCACTGAGCCAGAAAAAATTCTAGCCAGACATTCCTCACTACAGCATTAGAAACACGGAAAATCTGTGAGAAGTAGCCCCTTTCTGACCGTCTTTCCTGACCGCTAGTTCACCATCGTGATTTCACAATCCCTCGCTGGCTTCTGAACCAAAGCATTCCTATGACCCCCTGCCAATGTCCGGCAACATCGCCCCTCCCCCCTCTCGATCACTCTTGATGTTAGTATCCATGAGTCCTCTCCGCGAGAGAGGGAGGTAGGTGGGTGGGAGGAGGTGAGAGGGAGAAGCGAGGGGCTCTTTCTATTTTGCCTTCTCTCATGCGTCTGATCAGCGAGAGAGTGTGTGCAGAGGAGAGAGCAGAGAGAAGCTCGAGCGATTGAACCACGCAGTCATGAACAGATGCCATTACAACACGGGAGGAGGAGGAAAGGCTCGGGATTTCTTTGGCCTCCGCTCCCCTCAGACTCTCTTAGATCTCCACACTCTCTCGCCTGCAAGACAGCGAGAGAGAAGGCAGGATCAAGAGAGACAGAGGGGGAGCTTGAGCGAGTCTTCCCCCTCTCTTTTCCCTCTCTCTGCTTTTCTCTATTGAGAGAGAGGAATGAGCCTCTAATCGATCGTGAATGGAAATTACGATTTCCGGAGTGCACTTTTTATACATCAGCTCTATTTCCGTTCAATACATCGCAATATGTTTCAGACGTTGCTTAAATGTTGTGAGAGTCGAAGGTTATTCAATATTCCGTTCGTTAGTTGTACTAATCAACCATAATTTTATATCCCCACGCTGCTCGCGATAGGTTTCAAACGTTGCTCAAGTTCCGCGGATTGAGTAGGCGTGAATCGAGCTCGACTTTGCAGTGCGTGTGCTCAATTGATGCTTGTTGTCCGTTGTCATTAGTGCACTTTCGAACTCGATGTTTTGGATATGCTTCACGAGCTGCTAAATTGTCGCGAGTTGTGTGAATCCCTGTCGGTTTCCTCTGGTTCATCACAATCTTGTCATCAGCTTTTGCCTGCTGTCTTCATGCAATCGTTATAGTTCATCCAGACTAAAGTGCGGAAAGCAAGAGTTGCTCTCCTCATTTCACACATTCTCTCACCGGTAAGAGTGACGAGAGACTCTTGCTTTCCGCACCCTAATCCAGACTTTCTCCATGCACTTCCTCCATGTGCGCGCTGTTCGCCAGAGATTCACTATAGTTTTTCAGATGCACCTCAATCTTTACATGCATTGAGAACTGGAATATTGTCATGATTTGCTAGTTCGAACAACACTTCACTATTTCATCCACTCTTGATTAATTCGCCTAAATCAGCTCTCACCGAATCAAGCTCGCTCATTAGATTAGCTCAGCCGCCTTTTTTTTCTTACTTATAATTGCGTGAGCTCTTTCCACCCGCCGTGTCGATAGGTTTCAGATGTATCTCAAATAGCGAGTGTTGAGTGGATTTCAATCGTGCCGCTTGATCTGATAGAACAGTTTTAAAAATCGTCCAGCATTTGATTTCTTGCTCTCATGCTGAGATTCAACTATTTCTACGTTGGATCGATGTCTATTAAAACCTCGCACTTATTCAATCTTGTTATTGCTTGAACTCTCTCTTTCTACTTCACACTCGCTCATCTCTCAGACCCTCTCACTCGAATCGAAGCAGGTGGTAGCGGATCAAGATGTCCTATTGACCTATCGCTTCATATATTCGCGCACATTGTATCTTCTCGTTCGTCTGCTTTCGCCCTATGTTCCGGGATTACTCAAATCGTCGCTAGTGAAGATTCTAATTCTAAACTTTTCTTCAGACCCTCTCACTCGAATCGAAGCAGGTGGTTAGATCGAGATGTCCGGCGAATCAGCCCAGGACATTGAGGTTGGCCTCACTTACTTTTTCTCACATTTTATCGGTTAAGATTCAGAACAATCGTTTCCGAAAACGAAAGTGTTAAAACGTACAGAAAACTGATGGGGGGGGGGAGTATTTTCAAATAATAAATAAAATTGAGACACTTCCAGGTCTCGATCACCGCTCCGAACCGCTCGTTTCACGCCACGGTGATTGCAAGCGATGTCCAGTGGCAGGTAAGAGAATATATTCTATTTTCGGATTTCTGAAGTTCGAGGTTTCGCTGTGTTGTAGAGTGTTCTATTTGGATACATTAATCTTGCCGGGTTTCCTTTCGTGGTGATTGCGAGCGATCTGTAGTGAGAGGCTCTGTCGAATCCATGAGAAAATGTTGCTCTAGTAAGCTGTCAAACCAGACCCGTTCATGTGCTAGATATCCGGTTTCGAACGCGCTAGTTTCTAGTCCGAGAGACAAGCTTGAACTCGCGACAGAGGCTTGTTCGTAGCTATCGAATTTCACCAAGTTCAAAGTTTTTCGCCGATCTTTTTGCATGCTTCCTACCTGCGAATTCTGAGTTGTTCATCTCAGTTGTTGATCGATTTCACTGCAAAAACGATTTGCTGAAAATCACACGGAGCGTTGGGATCAACACTTCTCGAATACTGGCAGTTTCTGACTCGACATTCCCCTTCTATCGCCCTGTCTGACTGGCGAGAGAGCGTGCGGAATGGAGAGATTGGCATGATTACTTGAATGCACGACTATCAATCAACACGTCGTTCTTTCCTCCATTTCCCAGTCTCTCCATTCCGAAAGCTCTCTCACCGGTCAGACAGGGCGAGAGAGCGTGTGTAGTGAGGAGAGTGAGAACATTGCTCAACCCGTTACTCGCTTTTTCCGCCGATCCCACTTGCGTTTTTCGCTGTTTTCAAGCCTGGGCTCTCTTCGCATGATCGAAGGGAAGATTGCATGGAGAAAATATCGATCGATCAGGGAGAAAACGGATCTTCGCTGAAAATAGGAGACACACAGAGGGATGGAATTTCGGGAATGCACTTATCCCTCTGGTTCAGATGAGTTTCAGCTGTTGCTCAAGTGCAAATATATTGAGCGGGTTCAATGTGAGCGGTCGTGACGATACAACAAAAATCTTATTAGAGAAATAACGTATTTCGACGTTCCAAAGCGAAGAGCTGCTGAGCTGTTTGTTAGACGCTAAAGATGGACATTCATGCCAACCATTCCAGGACCGTCCCTCGTCCGAGCAGCTGCTGCAGCAGCATCAGCAGCGTCGTCCCATCTGGTCCTCGGCCTTCGGAGGATCGACTGATGTCGAGTCGGAGAGCTTCGATCCCATGGTTTGCAATCTACTTTGGCACCGGAAATCCCGAAATCAAACTCAGCGAAAATTCGATCTGGATAGGTTTCTATAGCAATAGAAGGGACCCTTGAAGAAGTAGATGCGATTCTGAAAAGGATGGGTATTGAATATTAACGACGCTATTTCTAGGTGAACTCTGGCACCTCGCTCAGTCAGGATTCGTATGACGGCTTTGCGGTGGGTTTACTTTCGAAAAACTATTCCGGTCTCTCCATTTCGCATGCTCTCTCGCTCTTCCGACCTGCTAGAAAGCATACGAAATTGAGAGAGTTCTCATCAGAATTGCGAAAACTAAGAATAGTGACATCCTGTTTTCACTCAACTTCATGTCAGAGAGGGGAAGAGAATTTTGAGGGGGTTAGGAAGAGGCACACTTGCTCGATGTCAGTTGTTAGGTGATGGAAAACACGATCAAAAGTCATTGGATTAAACAATCTGTTTGATATTTCGCCACGTCATAGTTGCTTTTTGAAAAATGTGTGAAAAAAAAATAGTCTGTTTGAATTCGGAAATTTTCGAGATTGGGAGTATTTGAGGGGGTTAGAGAGCTCGAGAGTCACACTTGCTTGAGGGATGTCAGTTGTTAGATAATGGAAAACACCATTGGGATCAGGTGTACTTAACTGATTTTTCGATCAATTGTAAAATGATGACCACTGATGATCGAAAACTCAATAGTTCCCTCAATGTTCGAGCGGTTTTCATATTTTGATACGAAAAATCAAGAGAATTTGAGGGGTTAGATAGTCTATCTAACCCCGTTAGAAACACGTTAGAAACAAGATAAAGACGAGGTAGCAGGTGTATTATTGATAATTTTCCTATCAGTTCACTTTTTTCACAATTAATGTCATTACCAAAATTGATTGTGTTTTATTAGCTCATACCCACAACTATTTCTAACATTGTGACCTGAATTAATCCGAAAGAGCACTGATTGGGCAAAATGTGAACATTTCAGGTCGAGTTCATCTCCTCAAAGGAATCCGCCTACATGAACACGGGACTGGATTCGGTCGGGAATGGATTCGGAGGAGGAGGTGAGCAATGTTGAACAGTGTTTCCAATCGTTATCACATCTATAAAGCAGAGTTAGAGCCACTAGTTCCTAATCATAGGAAATGATCATGAGTTGGTTATAGAGTTCAAAATGTAACGCTACCCGGGATAGCTGAGACCCGACCGCGCGGAATGATAGGGAGAGCGAGGAATGAATTACCCGTATTATTTGCATCGTTACCCGGGATAGTGAGAGGCAAATGGACTCGCACGTGCGAAACGCACTGTGTATCCCGGCCTCATCTGTATCATCCGAGAGGATGTTCAGTGCGGTTGGAATGACACTCACTGATCGGAGAATGAGAACCTCTTCTGGATTGCTGGAAACAACGTTGATCTGTTCTCTAAACGATCAGAATGATTGCTACAGGGAGATATCAGCTGCCATTGAACTACCTCAAGATCTAACTGATATAATGAACACACCTGACCATATTATCGAGGGATTGGATAAGGAATACGAAGTCGCTGTAAAGGATCAAGAGATATCAATTGATGATATCGAAGAAGAATTTTGATTCCGATCGTCTCATATTTACTGCTACGAATAAAAAGCTTCTTTTCTTGTCTTGATTCATGATAACACGTGCATTGCTCGTAAAAACATCGAAATATGTCGATCCTAAAACCTCTACTATCCCGGGTATTCATTCGTATTCGAATACGGTATTCGTATTCGTATTCGTATTCGTATTCGGGTATTCGGGTATTCGGGTATTCGGGTATTGGGTCATTCGAGTGCGCCGCTCGGTGACCTGGCGGTCGGTTTGCAATTTGCTCTCCGATCTTTGAATCCTCTACCAAGCCGGGTTGGTCTCCGTGGTAGAGTAAGACCAAATCATGGCTTGTCTACTGCTGGCAACGCTCAACTGCCTCTCGCTGTGTCAAGACTCAAGACTAGTGGAGCTTGAAGACGCCCTATCCAAGA
>LS493737.1:194047-209163 GCA_900490845.1 Pristionchus japonicus | reverse complement strand
ATGATTTGAAGTGGAGCAGATCTGTGATCGAATGGACCCCGCGAGGGCCTAAGCGGAAACGTGGAAGGCCTCAAGCAAGATGGAAAGATCTCTTCATGCGAACAATCGGGCCCACTTTCTTGAGACAAGCAAGAAGCCAGAAGTGGCCTGCCATGCACATCAGAGCCTACTCTTGATAAATGTGTTAAAATCCAAATCCCGGGTAACTCTCATTCTGCGCGGCTCATCCCGTGTAACTCTCATTCCACTCATTCCTCACTCGCCTACCCGGTCGGGTCCAAATTACCCGCCCCACATTTCGAACTCTAGTTGGTTAGCATTAAATTGGGAGGCGAAACTGAGAATCTTTCTCATCTATGCCAATTTCAGGTAAACATTGCAACCTATTGAGCTAGGAAAGATACTGAGCACGATGTTGAATTTTTGTACTGGTTCCAGTAGAAGAACTTATTTTCCAGATGGAGGCATCTCCGCCCCTCCCTCTGCCGCTGCGACCTCCTTCGTCGCTCCCTCGGCAACGAGTGATGCTGTGTCGACGTCGATTGGGTTTGCGGAGACTGGTGAGCTAGAAAAGTTGATAGTGCGGTTCTGTTGCATACCTAAGGGGCAGCGCACAGCGTGTCAGAGAGGGGAGATAATCCAATTATCGCGTCCGACCATTCTTCATGATCGCCGAGCGATGCGCGGTGAAATTGAGAAAGGAATGAGAGAAGCGAATTAGAAATATTTGTGAAGCATATAAAATGCCTTGCTGATAAACATGAAATATGCTAATGTAAATTGCTCAAGTTTGTCAAGGGATGTGCCAAGGTGCACGCCTCTTGATTCTACCCATTTTGCTCAACTTTGAACGCAGCAAAAGTGGCATTTTGAGTGGTCAATGTTCCCGGGTTCGAATCTTTCTTATATTTTCTTGGATGTTCATAGAAACCCCCACACCTATAAAACTTTTGAGATGCTGAAGACCTATACTAAACGCTAAACTGAACCGATTTTCAAATTTCTCTTTCACTTTCGAAACCCGTGAGTAAATACGGTGATTTTGTTATATTTCTCGAATACGAATGAGAAATCCAAAAATTGGTTCAGTTTAGCGTTTAGTATAGGTCTTCAGCATCTCAAAAGTTTTATAGGTGTGGGGGTTTCTATGAACATCCAAGAAGATATAAGAAAGATTCGAACCCGGGAACATTGACCACTCAAAATGCCACTTTTGCTGCGTTCAAAGTTGATCAAAATGGGTAGAATCAAGAGGCATGCGCCTTGGCACATCCCTTGACGAACTTATGCAATTTACATTATCATATTTCATGTTTATCAACAAGGCATTTTATATGCTTCACAAATATTTCTTATTCGCTTCTTTCAATCCGTTCTCAATTTCACCGCGCATCGCTCGGCGATCATGAAGAATGGTCGGACGCGATAATTGGATTATCTCCCCTCTCTGACACGCTGTGCAGCGCTCAGATACGGGGGAATGCGGCTAGAATAGTTTAGTTGTTTTTGATGGGGTGAAATCCTTTGTCGCTCCCTCGTGACGATGTTTCGACGTCGATCGGATTCGCGGAAACGGGTTGATAATATGTGCACTAGGAGTTGGTCAATATAGCGACGTGGTGAATTCCAATGCATAATAAATGTGATACGCATTCACCATGTTTAGATCGCGGCTCGATTTCCTGCGAGATGATCACTCCCAAGCCCGTACTCACTGGCAACGGACACATCCCGACCGGAGATACTGCAGGTGAGCGAATAGGTTTTCTTACATTAGAGCGAAAACAAGGCTACAGGTAAGAAAATGATAGAAAAGCTACTGGAGAGAGACTATAATGGGATGCTGGGACTATTCGACCAGGCGCAGGGTTCTCGTCAATGAAAAAGCCATTCCAGACACCACCGTATCCTCGACCACCGTAACCACCTCATCGATCACCCTAACCAGCTCATCCGGTCCTACCGTGACTTCATCTTCATCGACCGAGCAGACCACCGTAACCTCGTCGTCGGGAGCTACCGTAACCTCATCTACCGTATCGGATTCTACCGTATCGGACACTACCGTAGTCTCAGCCGATTCCGCAGTGACGACACACACTCAGCAGGCGCCAGGCAGTACGTTCCAGGTAATCAGTTTAATCATTTCGAACTGTTCGTCTTCTGTATTGAATCATTCTATAGCGCGAAAATACGATGAAAGAATTTGGTGAAATATTTGGGTTGTTCTACGTTGGCACATGCGATTGAAAAAGATGAGCAATCATGTTCTTGATGGGACTGTGAAACGCATTCGGTTCTGCTAAATATATAAATATTAGCAAACCCTTATTAACTAATTGCAGATGGCCCCGATGGAGGCACACGAAGAACATGCCGAAGCGCCGGAGCGGCCAAGGTGAGAATTTATGTCTTACACTTTTCTTTGCGGACGTTCTATCGGCCAGTTTGACCTGCTAGTTAGCACGTTGTAGGAGTCAACTAAATGCACAAAAGCTGTGCTTCGTAGCTCAGCGTAAATGAAAGTTGTTAGATGCTGCATCGATCAATCATCATTGATCACTCAGTGAACGTGGAATTTGTAGATGCGAAAAACACGAGCAATTCACTTGCTTCGATGTTTTGGTTGGTTGTTCTACATACTCGTTTGCTATTGAGTTGGGATTATTCTCTAGTTACTTGATTACTCTGTGAAACATATCGGGATTTCGTTCAATCTCGATTTTAGATCCTCTAGTAAACAATTTGTTCTCTGTAAATCGCATCGGGTGTTCACATCTCTACTTAGTGATCATAGAACCAATCAACCTAATTAATTTGACTCATTTACATAATTTTAATTGTTAAAACTATCATTATTCCAGAGACCGAGCAATGTCGATGCACGAGAGATCCATGCTCGCTCACGATATCCATTCACTAGCGAGTACCATGGAGCCGATCAAGGATGAAGAAGAAGTGACTATCTTTGTTCTCTGATGTAGGATACTGGGTGAATTTGTTCTTTACAACTCGTGATACATTGGGGTTAGGGAAGAAGAGAGTGATTGACATTCACTCGCTTGCTTTCATGATGGACCCGATAAAGGATGAGGAGGAAGTTAGGAGGTGGGTATCTCTCGTTTTTCAAAAAGTTTCCACTCCGTTGTTTTTGAAAATTCAATGCCTGAATCTGGAGTAACTTTATTCCAATTCGAGTCTAGTTTATTTCAACGACAATTTTGTCGTTTGTGTTCGGTAGAAGACATGCAAATGATTGACCATGAGTAAAATGTGCAACAACAATAATAGGTGAGAACCGCCGAGAAGTACAAACGATTAGCTGATGCATTCTCATACGAGCTAGTCTTCTTCGAATTGCTCACTCGCTCTTGACGTGTGCTTGATACTAAGATCTCTGTCGTATACTAAATTGAAAAACATTGAAACGATATGCAAGCTGAGAAGAAATCGATACCTTTCACAACGTAATCATTGACTTCATAATCTCGCTCTGCAAACGAACGATCGCAGACAGTTTTGAAGCAAATTGGCTTGTCGATACGGGGAAGTTGCTGAGATATTCCAATTCGATTCGATGTTAGCCCATTTATCTAGAGGGACTGAGAGCTCTGATGGCACTCCAAGTGGTTTTTTTCGCTTCGTTGAGGAAGTTTTGGGAGGAAACACCACTTACTCCAATTAATATGTTTTCAATGATCATTAAAATGTTATACCTCAATGAGCTCAACGACAATTTTAAACGATCCTTTCAAGGAGCTCTCCGGGAGAAATTCACTACAGTAGTTGTTGATGATCAACTTATCAAGTTTTCTTGCGAACATGTCCAGAATAATGGGAGCCCAATTTCGAGGTCCTTTGAAAAAGTACTCCTTTCCATTGTTCCCGGGCCATTGATAAATGTGTAGAGTCCGGACGAGTGAGGCTAAGCGCTTGAGAAGATCGACTGAGTATTTTCAATGATTTTGTCTCCCTTCATAGGGCAAAGATCAAAGATCACAAAGCTTACCTGGATCGAAAGAGTTGACATTCTTCAAGCTGAGCTCTAGGTGATCCACGTTATGATCAGTTATTGTTTTCAACATATGCTCCCTGCAATTGTCGGTGTTTTCTTTGGCGTTACAGAATATCTTCAGTCACACGTTGGATGAGAACATTCGGATGATAACCAACTGGATCGCATAATCATTAGGTGCTCATTCAGTAGGTTATCATTCGAATGTTCTCATCGGACCTAGCGCAACTCACACTGCTTTCTTAGACATCTTAGACATAGAACGACGACCATTTGAGACGATCAACTTCGAAAACTGTGCTCCTTCCCAGATAGTTGTGATGGCTTTGAGAAAATTTACATTGTTGCATCCACCTCTTATCTCTGCCGTATCGAATTGTCGGAATGCTCGCAAGATCTCCGTGTCGGCAGCTTCGAAGTGTTTCAGCTCAAATCCCTTCAAAAATGAATTTAGCCTGTCGTAGAGCGCAATTAATCACTCTATAATTTGCATTGCGTTCGCGTCGTTTGAATCGACTTTTGAAAGCATCCGACAGTCGCATCATTTGCATCAGAAATGCTGGTCGAATTGCGTCTGAGACTGCTAGCAGGACATTCAGCACTGGGGTTCCTTGCACGCCATGCACGGAGATATATCCTCGTATCTGAAAAAAAAATTTAAAAAAATGGGATAATCGTCTCAGATGTTCCATATTTCGACTGTCGGTGATGGTTCGTTTAGGAAAAAAAGTCGATATGTTCTGAAACGTGCCCCTAACGGGTTCCTTACCGTCCCATCACCCGACTGTCTAGTCATAGAAATCAATGAATAGTCTTTTTTAACCTCTTCCTCATATTCAAACGTCATTCTCTCCAGAACGATCGGTTTACGGGTTGCGAACTCTTGCACTGTTGAATTGAGCGCTTTTGAAGCCTGTAAATACCTCTATTCAGTAAGAGATTTGACTCAAAACGCCTGTGGAAAAGCCGGAGAAAATGAAGTAGATAACGAACCAATCTGAGCTCGAGCACTGTTTTGAGCCTGCATTCTGCGATTATTATCCATTTAAGCTCTTGAGGCACTCGTTCGAACGTTGATTGACCTAAAGAAGTCGATCTTTTTTCATTCAAAACATGTCGAAATCGAAAATAGAGCTTACCAAGATCCGTACCTTCGTTTTTCGATCGCTTCTGATCCACTGATGTTTGATCTTCTGTAGCACGTTTAGACCTAGCTCGGGTCTCCATTGCGAACGCTCAAATAGACAGCGAAAATAGATAACAGCAAAATGTACGCAATAGAGTTCGAAATACGGGGCGGGTACCCGCCGACCCGCACCGGGTCGCGCGCGCGGCGAATGAGGAATGGAATTACCCGAGACTTTCCTCGAAAATGATCAATTACCCGAGACTTTCTCGAGAAACACCCAATTACCCGAGACCAGGATTCTTTTATCAGCAATATCTCAACTATTTTGGCATAAAATTGCTAGGAACCACAGTACCCTTCTCAGTTTTGTGGCTACCATAACCTATCATAACCCTACCGTAATCCTACAGTAACCCCATTTGTGGGCCAAACTTTGTATTTTCGAGAGCGCTTCCCGTCTATCACGTTTTATCGATTTCTTGATGGTTTTTACAGTAACCTATTGTTACCGTGCGTACGATACAGTACGGTAGAAAGAAAGTAATCGATTGGTCATTCCGCGCCCTCGCACGTTCAAAAAGCGGTCTCGCAATAGATTGTGAGAGTTGTTTTGCAACAAGTTGTATCAAATGTTGTTAGTTTTTCGGCCATAACTTTCGTTGTTTTTGGATGTGAGCGAACTGCCGGTTTGGTTAGGTAAGTATGGAAGGTGTGCATGATCCTGAAAATTATGAAATCACGTAGTCAACGTACAAGTGAATTACGTTTTCATTTTTCGCTGTTTTTCAAAATATCAAAAAATCCATAGTCTAGGTAGCTTAACCATGGAAAATGAACCTCAGTCTCCGTTGAAAGTTTTCTCCTAGCACGATGTTCAAGCGATCTATGGTGACTCAAAGATTTAAAACGTTCAAAACCTTTTGTTTATTTATCTGATTGTTGTTTTTCAAAGTCTACCTCCAACCCTGCGCTTGGGAATATCTAATTAGGAATGAGTGAAACTCAAAGTTTCTTCCGGGGAACTAGTGAAGTGCCGAGAACTGTAGGCTACCGTAGGACTCGTTTAAAGGTGATGAGCGAAAAGTGGAATCGAAGTTTGACATACAAATTATGTTACTGCAGGATTACGGTACGGTTGCGGTAAGTTACGGTAGCCACAAAATGGAGTCACGATGCTAATTAGATACACAGTTATAGAACGTGGAACTCTCGGAAACGCGAATTTTTGATTCTCTGGTCTCGGGTAATTGAGTGATTTTGGAGAGTGGTCTCGGGTTTCTCTCCCTCTCATTCTTCATTCGCGGGTACCCGTGGACTCGGGTAGCGCTGGATTTCGAACTCTAGTACGCAAGCACGGAGGTAAAGGTAAAGGTATCCCCGTACTCAAGGCACTTGCGTCCTGCGGGAGCCCACTGCTAGGCCAGTGACTATATTTAAAGGCCAATTCAGTCCGTAGGGCCTAATCTATTATTCGGACCTACTTTGAAGAGGATGCAACTAGAATGCAAGAAATAACGTATTTGTGATGGCGTCTGTTTGAAGTTGTCTGTCCGTTCCGATCTTTTGCGCGGGAAATTAGCAGTTGACGCTTTGGACAAACTCATGTTAGCGTGGGACTTGGTTGGATTCAAATTTATAAATCAAATTAATAAATTACGTACGAAATAATGATAGCAAAAGCGAATAAGCAAATTGACAACAAAAACGGGAAAGATCAAGAAAGAAGTAGCGTGTGATGAGAAAACATATAAAATTGGAAATCCATCAGTTTTCGAAGGTGCAATGTTGCTTAGAAGAATTTAATTATTGACAATCACCAGCGCTCATTCTTTCTTGATTCGTGCATGATACGCAGTCCATCACCTACTAAATAAATCATTAAATTGACTTTAAAATAATTTTAGTAAATTTTAATAACCTTCAATTTTGTAATCGCCCTTCGCATCCTTGCTATGGCGTTCACGATGCTGGTAGGACGTAGCGAACCAGAGTGGCTTCTCTTGCAATGGGATTTGCTGAAATGGAATTCCCGATGTCCCCGTAACCTCCCTCATCGCTTGATCATCAACAGAAAACAAATTCATTGACGGAGTCGCTGAAACTCGATTTTCACCCTAATGTCCGGAGAGCTGAAATGGTTGCGCTACAGTCCCATCTAAAGTTGAGCTGAATCCGCCATCCCTGTCCTGTTCCCGCATAGATCAGAGCACGTAGAATACCTTTTTAAGAGCAGCCACGCTCTCCTCCGATAGATAGTTCTGATACCAGGTGCTGACGATGTTCAGCTTATCAAGTTTGTTCGAGAACATCTCGAGGAAAACCGGCGCCCAATCGTGATCGTGCAGCCCAAAGAAGTATTTCGCTGTTCTGCGGATGCGATGGTCGGGATCCTGAGAACAAAGAGTGATTTACCTATCCCCCGGCCACCAACAGATAAAAATTCATTGACGGAGTCGCTGAAACTCTATTAATGTTCACCCTAATCTCCGGTGAAATCCGCTGAAACTATTGTGCAACAGTCTGTGCAAAACGAAGAGATTGTGACCCTAATTTCGAAAGTTACCTGACAGATGAGCAAGGACCGAACTTTCATCGACAATTGCATGAGAAGCTCCACTGAAATGGATAGTCAATCAACGCGTTTGAGAAGTTATTACCTGGATCGGCTAGGTTCATTTTGTCCACAGTCAGCGTTACTTTGTCCACTTGATGATCTTCTATGATTTTGAAAAGCTTGTCACTGCAAGAACTACCGTTTTTTCATAGAATACGATTGAACTACTTACACAGAGTGCTGAGAATGGATGGTATATCGCAAGTTATTGAAGCGAATGCCTCTCAACGGGTAATTGACCTCCGAAAAGACTGTCTGATCACTCCAGACCACATTTTCAACTCGATCTCCAATACATTCGCGAATCTTCTCGCATTTGTTGAGCGCGTTGCGGCTCATAGAATATACCTATAAATCATTCCACTAGAAATCGCTTGCACATGTCAAGGCTAAGAGTCCAACAACTTTTTCGTAACGTACGATATGCCACTCACGTTCAGGGGGTATTGTTCGGTATGAGATACTTCCGCGATCGCGTCACTGTTAATAACAAAGCGCAGAGGGAAGAGTTTCGATTTCCACGTGAACATTTTCACCTAAACTTGGTTGTCATCGATAGAGTTCTCGTTATGAGCCCTTTTGCAGTGCTAAACTAGTGAGAGTTCTCAATGTTAGAGCGCACCTGATAGGGACTTGATAAGTCCAATTCATGAATAGCGGGCACTTTTGGAGGAAGAAATGCGTATTCCTCGATGCGAACTTTGATTATTTTGGAAACCTGAAATATGGAACTCTCTGAACACGTTAGATCTTCATGAGCGGGATAGGATCGTGCATTGGAAGGAACTAACCATTCTGGCGTTGATAATTGACATTGAGCTTGAGCAATAGTCCAGGACCATCCACATCAGCTCGCGAGGCAAGAGCTCGAATGGAGACTGGCCTAGAATGGAAATTTCACTAGACATGAGAGCTTTGATGCAGCAAAACTGATAAAAAAATTAAAAGAGGTCAATTGCCTTACCCGGAAGATACGTAGTTGCTGAAGGTTTAGGTGGAGGGTACATTGAAGCATTGAGAAGACTTAACAGTTTTTGCATGTCGGGATCATCCATTGATATCTGGACAACCATTTCGAAGTCTGAAATCCAGGTTTTATCAAATAAATGGCAAAAACAGCGATGAAGTGAGCTCAAAAGTCAAGTCGACCAGGTCTGTAGCGTCTATGGCCAACAATGGAGACAGGAAGAGGACTTCGTTCTCATCTTGTGTATGTTCTATTGTTTTGATACTCTATTGTTATTGTGTTGGCTATTGTTGTTGTTCTATTGTTTGCTGGGCTATTGTTCTTCAGTTCGCGCCTAAGCATGAGTGTGAGAGGATACCTAGAGGTGCCTTCAAAATGACAATGTGGTGAAACATAATGGAAGTCAATGAGTGAAATGCGCGCTATAACAATATTTATAATTTATTTATGTTAGTCGTTAACGCTCAGATGTGGATAGGGCTCCTCTCTTCGTTTGTTGTATTCCACCAGTGGTTGCCAATAGCTTGCGTTAGGTCGTCCCGCCAACGTGTCCAGTTGGACGGGTTCTGGTGTATGGGGTTCAGATAGTAGTGGCGCAGGTCCATTGCGCCCTGTGAAACTCATGGAATCGTTGCTTCATACAACACTTCAAACTCAAACAAGTTCTACTGACAAATATTTATTTGCAATTAATTTTCGAATCGAATGGAGTGAAAACGAGTGATTGTTTGACAAAAATTTGATTATTCACAGAATATTTGCATTGCTTGAGTTCAAAATTACATCTGTCATCTTTTCTCAAAAGTTGAGAAAGATCTCGCCAGCTCTCGATGTGTGCTTGACGCTCAGCAGTCCACCTCCAACTAAAAAAATACATGTACGAATACTTAATTTATACACCATACTCTAGACACACTACGAGCTCGAAAGCGTACAATAAAATTCGAAATTAGCACAGGACTCTATTTGCGAGCTCCCAAATGCAAATTACAAACTGCGAACCTTGGACAATGTTGTCGTTAACTTCTTGTCGAGACGCCGTACCAATCCAGCAAGTTAGGTAAGACGTGGAGAACCACAGTCTTTTCTCAACAAACGGCAGTTGCTGAAAACCAATTGTACTCGAAAGTTGGATCTCTGAAATCTGGAAATTCATCAAGATTCTCACCATTTTCAGGACGTGTGCATCGTTGTTCGATAGATAGTCCCAATACCGGGTCTCAATTTCAAACTTGTCAAGTCTATTCGAGAACATTTTGACAAATATCGGACCCCAATCGCCATCGGAAACTCCGAAAAAGTATCTTTGCGGAATGTCAGGCTTATCATGCTGAAAGACTCGCAAGCTTTGCACGAGCGTGGAAAGTTCGAGCAGTACCTCACCTAAAATTAGTCAATTTTTGGGTTTTTGGTGATCAATAAATTCGCTTCGAAGCGTTTTCTGAGCGGGAACAAATTAGAAAGATCATAGTTGCTCACCAGGGTCGGGGAAGTCGATTTTGGTCACAAACATAGTGAGATGGTCGACCTTGTGCGCAGAAATGGTCTTGAGCATGTGATCACTGAAAACATGAATTTATCAATAAACCTATAAACAATTGCGGTCTTACGCAACTTCTTTCGACAGATTCCTGGTCGATCGTATCTTCATAATGTGGAAATGCATCGAGTCAAGCAGTGTGGTGACAATGCCTAGTTGCTTGCAATAATTGCTTTTGCTTCTCTGAGACTAAAAGCAAAGCATTTGAGTGGCACAAGGTACTACATCGCATTAAAAACCCTTACAAGAGAGGATCGACCTGTTAGAGAGGGGATCGGTCTTACCAAGTCTCGTTGCAATCTCTCAGCTCCACTTCTTCAACGACGTCTCCTAGCAGTCCCAATACAACTTCGTAGTCTTTCTGAGCGTCAAATGAGAGTCGAAGGAGCTAAAAAAACTGTTAATTTCACTATTCTTACATTGATTGGCGTAAAAAGAATGGTCAACGACCTGATCGAATTGTCTGATGCGCATCTTGATTTTCTCCGGCATTCTCAGGATTCGCAAGTGAAGCAGCTCCTTTTTCGACGCAAGAACGGATATTTCGAACCGAAGGATCTTCTCGGCTCCCTGAAATTTTCACTAATCAGAGTTCACATTACATCATACAATGTAATTACATTTGAACAAGAAACAAAGTGCGCACAGAACCAATTCACCTCGACTGGTTGAATAGTTAGTGTGAAATCATTATCTTGGAACACTTCTAGCCAAAGGCAAGAATTGTCTAGTACCCGACCTATACATACCCGATAATCACTAATGAAAGCAACGCTTTCAGCAACAATCTCTTTCACCTTGAGAAAATCGAATTCTTGAACGCATGAATTGAGCACTGGCGATGTCTTAATTAATTTTGAAATTTAATTAATTAATTAAACAATAAGATACCAATCTAAGCTCATACAAGTATTTGGGACACATTTCCACTATCATCCACAGTACGTCTCTTGGGATTCGTTCGATCGGTGAAAGGGCTTGGTCAGAAAGTCTTTCATCATCAGGCGATATGTTCAGTCGCTTGAACGGAAGCGACGAGGCATCCGCCATAGGACGTTTTGCCGCCTGGAGAGTCGTCATTGAACGGACTCTGAGAGCTATGTATTTATTTGGGGGACAGGATCAGGAAACACGATTGAGTAACGGAAAATATGGATGTGTCACGCTCATTGTGTGACGCTCATATTGTGCTTGGTGACAGATGGACTCAAATGATTTGGTTGAGCGCGCCCATGGGATCAAGCTGACAAGAAACGATTCAAGCCTTTATTCGAAGCTGTTCGGTTCTAAGAGCCTTCAGGGAACTTCACAATACAACTGCATTTTTTGAGAGCTCGAGTTTGATCGATCGAAGGCAAAACAGAAAAAAAAATGAACGGCTTGTCGAATCGAATTTTCATAATTATAAGAATATCTCTTTACATCGTGATTCGTGCTTGATGCTCAGCAAGCGATTGCTAACTGCAAATAAGAACTCACATTATGCAAGAAAAAGTTTAAAGATTACCTTGAATAACATGGCCGTTAACTGTTTGCGTACTCTCTATTCCATCTGTCATGACTGGAGATCTGAACCACAACTTTTTCTCAATTTTGGGAAGCTCCTGAAATTTATAATTTGCGAACATATTATATTTCTAATAAAAACCTGTCCTAGAACATTCGCTGCTCGTTCCGATAGAAAGTCTCCACAGGAGTTCTCAATCTCGAGTTTATCGAGTCTATTCGAGAACATTTTGACGAATACTTTATCCCATCCTCCTTTGTCTACTCCGAAAAAGTATCTGCTCGATTTTTCGGGCACTTTGTATTGGTGGATTCGCAGACTTCGAACGAGCGAGGCGAGTTTGACCAGGAAATGCGCTGTAATTGAACTGTTTTTGTAAGAATGGCAACATTTCGAAATGGTTCAGAGATCTCTCAGATATTTTCATTGAAGATAGACACTCAGCAGGCGTGCTACCCTTATCACCTTGCAAGTCGACTTTGCCAACGGGAAGCGCTAGTTGATTAACGTTGTGGGCACGTATAGTCTTCAACAAGTGATCACTGGAAGAAATTGCTAGTTCCTAGCCTTTTTTGGAGGCGATCGTTTGTAGAATCAACTTACGCAGCACCCTTTGACAGATGTGTTGTTCGTACTTTCATAATGTGAAACTGCGTCGATTTGAGCAAGGATGACACGATATTTAGCTGCCTGGAACAATGGGCATTCATGCATCAGTCCATATGATATCATGATACTCGAATTCTCTCGATTCCCCCCTCCCTCTTGTTTCTGGGAGCTCAACGCTAGGTCAGTGACTGTGAGCCCACGATTTGACATACCAACGGTCATCGCAACCATCCATCTCCACTTTCTCAACCACATCCCCCAGTAGTCCCTTGAGTGGATCGTAGTCGTCGCGAGCGTGAACGGGAATGTTGAGCTGGAACATCTAAATGCACTGCTTGGCGGTATTCAAAGGGTGATGAGATGATAATGATTAGAAAAAGGAGAAAGTATCCCACCTTTCCAAATCGTTTGAGGGTCATCTTTGCAATATCGGGTTGTTGAAGTAATCGCAGTTGGAATATCTCCACCTTCGACTCAGAAACAGTTATTTCGAAACGCAGCTCTTTTCTCTTACCCTGGTGTAAAAGGCATAATCAACCCGTGACTGAAAGCATACGAACTCCTGCGGGGTTATATGCCAGTGAGCCCTGAAGCCCTGCACCAAAAATGTTCAATGAGGATTTTGAGACTAAAAGTGACTTGTTCCCTCGACTTTTTTTCAGTTTGAGCCCAGCATTACCTGATATCCTCCGATGAACGCGACGTTTTCTGCTGCGATTTCTTTCGCTTTGACGAGTGCGAACTCTCGAATTGACTTGTCTAGCACTCGCGATGCCTAAATTATGATATTTAAGATATTTGCGTAATTAAAGTGAAGTAAAGTAAAGTTGCAACCACAATCAAGGCAGTTTTACTGTCGTCGTGAGACGACAAACCTGGTGGGGTACACCGGTAAGGCCGGGTACTGCGAGACCTACGTATCTCATGCTGGTCAGGCTTCTAGGGCACGTTTACCTCTCGTAATCAATGTTACTACCAATTTTACCGCCCCGGGGGATGGAAGGCTTGGTTGACCTCGGCGGGGATCGAACTCGTGACCCTTCGAATGGTCGGCAGCGCCTTACACCACTCGGCCATCCCGCCATCCATTTGCGTAATTAATTAAGATTGATTAGGGAATAACTCACCAATCTCAGCCCGTACAACGATTTAGGACACTTCTCTAGTATCTTACACATCACATTTCTAGGAATTCGCTCGATTGCAGATAGATTTGATTCGTGGTCCACTTTAGAGGAAAGGTTTGGCCGCTTGATCGGAACTGACGAAGCAACTTTCATGGGCCGTTTTGCCGCAAGTGCAGTCATTGTGAACTCTCAAACAGTGAAAGCTGAATGGCAAATGAGAAGAAAAGAGTTTAGAAGCTAACACGCTAGCGCGAACTAGCACTAAGAATAGAACTTCAGGTTCTAGGTCACATGTAGTTTCTCGATCTAGTGTGAGTGAGACAGCGCACCCAGTGGGCTAGAGTGCGGAAGGAAACGGGAAACTTCGAAAAAAGTAAACGGAACTTGGTTTACTCCATTTTTGATTCGTTTATTTCATGCAAATTATGATCGAGCAATAACGTAACATTACGATGAGTGGGCAAAAGAGGTAGACAAAATATAACAGATGTAGAACGAACACATCATCAGCTTTCATTACTTGAAAATCACCAGGCTTCGCTTGCCCGTGATATATGCTTGATGGATAGCCCTTCCGTATGTCTCACTGAATTGCTTTTCTTATTTTACCCAATTTTTCGCGAAATAATCACGAACCGACATAGTCGTTGCGTTGGTCCTCGTCATGATAAGCCTGTTGACTGCAGGAAGCATAAAACCACACCTTTTTCTCCATTCGTGGCAAGTGCTGTACAAATTATTCGAAAATAACATTTTTCACAATAACTACCTGTTTTAGCGCGTTTGCGCTCTCTTCTGATAAGTAGTTCTTATACCAGCTGTTGTCAATGTGCAATTTGTCCATTTTTCTTGAAAACATATCCAGAATGATTTGATCCCAGTCGCGATCGAAAACTCCGAAGAAGTATTTTTCATTTTTGCGTATGCCACGGACTGGATCCTGGTTGATTAGCAAGGATCGAACAAGCGATGATAGTTGCAAGAGAAGGCCCACTAAAACGAAAGTCGGATGAGAAACGTTGCCTAATAGAAGGAACATGCAAATGGTTGTCATCTCATCTGGTCTAGTACCAAACGAAAAGGTCAAATCAGTGTTTTCGAAAATACTTACCCGGATCTTCAATGTTGATTTTATCCACAGTCAGCGACAGTTTGTCTACTTGGTGATTTTTGATAATTTTAAATAGCTGATCACTGAAAGAACTATCGTTGCTCGCTGAAATACGTTATAAACTAGCGTTCTACGAACGCTAGTCCTCCGGAGGCGCCTGCCGCGGGCTGGGCCTCGCTACGCTCGTCCACGTTACAGTATACCCTAGGATCAGCCAAGCACCCCTCTAGGTCCTCCGATCCTCCCTTTCAGTACCCCCTAGTATCAGCCAAGCACCCCTCTAAGACCCCCTATCCTCCCTTTCAGTACCCCCTAGAATCAGGCAAGCACCCCTCTTGGTCCCCCTATCCTCCCTTTCAGTACTCCCTAGTATCAGCCAAGCACCCCTCTAGGTCCCCCGATCCTCCCCTTCAATTCCGTCTAGGATCAGCTAAGCAGCCCTCTAGGTCCCCCGATCCTCCCTTTCAGTACTCCCTAGTATCAGCCAAGCACCCCTC
>LS493737.1:180398-192473 GCA_900490845.1 Pristionchus japonicus | reverse complement strand
TCCTCCCTTTCAGTACCCCCTAATATCAGCCAAGCACCCCTGTTGGTCCCCGACCCTTCCTTTCAGTACCCCCTAGTATCAGCCAAGCACCCCTCTAGGTCCCCCGATCCTCCCTTTCAGTACCCCCTAGGATCGGCCAAGCACCCCTCTAGGTCCCCCTATCCTCCTCTACGTTACCCGAGGCACTCCCACCCTAACATCCCCTCCCCTCCCTCCCCACTCACCCCTCCTGCCTCCGCAGACCGCCTCGCACCGCGGCACATACTCAGAGTGAGGGAGGCAATTTCCCTCCCTCCCCTCTCCCCCTCCCTAATTGGATTTCCTCTCCCTCTCTCCTTTATTGCCTCGCTAATAGGATCAAACCCCCGAGATTCTTCGGACAAGAAATATCGAAACTCCCCTATATATATGTGATCTCACCCAGAATGCTGAGAGTTGATCGTGTATCGCAACTTATTGAATTGAAATCCTCTCAGCAAGTTTGAAAGAGCTGCGTAGTCTATTCCGTCAGCCCATTTCACATTGTCGATCTTCGTTCCAAAGCACTCTCGTATTATCGCATTGTTGGCAAAATCGAAGTATCGAATCGAGTAAACCTATAAGTTGAACTGTGTAAGCAATTCCTAGGGTTGACTCACTCTTGCTCCATGTTTAACGGACTTTTTTATTTGTAGAATTTGCGATTTGAGGCATTTTATGACGACGCGCAATGGGAAAAGCTTCGATGTCCATGTTCTCATCTTCATTTCGATTAGTCCATCACCCTAGAGCACTGCTTTAATTCGCATGCCAAGTATTTACAAAAATCTTTCATATCTTATAGTCGTTTTTCTCGAATTCGGGGCAAGAAAGTTCCAAAAGTTTACAAATCGTACCTGATTTGACCTCTCGACTGCTAGCTCGTCCACAACAACTTCATTTGGACGCAGAAATGCGTATTCATCAATGTTTGACTTCATCACTTGAGAAACCTGGACATTCAGTTCACTGACGTCTCCCTACTGGCTAAACAAACACGATTCGAAAATTTACCGGTCTGAGTTTGAAAATCGATGCTTGGCCTGCATCGATAATCATCCACTTGAGCTCACGGGGTAGGAGTTCGAAAGGAGACTGGCCTAGAATATACGCAGTTCGCATTTCTAGGCCCAACTAATGCAGTTTTCGATAAATTAGAGATCAAGTCAGGTTCGATTGTAAATGTGATTGCGAACAATAGTAATTACTCGGGCAATTTCAAGCAATCTACGTAGTGTCCTCGTTTGGAATTAGTTAAACAAAAATCAAGGTCAACGGCTTACCTGGAGGATAGGTCACAGCGGATGGAGGGAACCTAGGTCGAGGCTTAGGGTTCTTGGAAAGTTGCCAAATCAACCTCAGATCTCGCACGAATGTTTCGTCCATAGCCTAAATGATTGATAGATAATTTTCAATAAATTTGATTAGGAGATAAAAAAAGCAGACATGTAGGCGTCTGAGAGCTCTTCACGTCTCCATAGCGTCTCTGAACGCCAGCGAGTGCTAGAGGGTCATTCTCACCTCCTAAACGGGAACTGTTCCCCAGTTCGCACCTAACAATGTATGGGCGAGCGGGCCTAGAGGGGGATGTTGTAGAGTGCTTGAGGTTAAGGGGCGTTGAGTGTTTGGAAGAAAAACAGTGAGGCGCGTTAAATTGGAGGTCTACTAACGGGCGAACTGCATTTACAATCGCACTGAATAAACAGGGTAAAATATTCTAGACGATCGTTTCCGTGCCATAGTACACCAGAGGTAGTACGCCCACGGGACGCGCTAATGTGCAGACTGGTGTGAGGACAAATAAAAGAAAAAAATTGTACTTGAAACTCAAGTGTTTCGCATTGCAGAATGACTCGAAACAACGAAAAATGTTAATTGGTTGAATAAGAATTTAACTCACTCCTGGCAGAACCACGTCGGCAGCAGCTCGAACACTCCCCCCGAAGAGAAGCAGCCCGAGGAGAGCTATCGTGAGTTCCAACTGTGGTTTTGTAATAAAATAACTGAGTAGTGTATTAGCTTGCAAACCAACCAGGTTGCGTACGTAGTAGTTGGCTCTGAGAGCTTTTGATCACTAGAGATCCCCAAATAGTCAGCAGCTAAAACACTCCTGAGGATAAGAAACCAGAAGAGAGCTATCGTGAGATCTGCTCTTTGAATTGATGGCCAACGCAATTGGCAGTCAATACTGCTTGATTTTGATACTCTCCTAATGAAACCACTCTCCTAATTATTTTTAGTAAATTATTTTCAAATGTTCAATAATCAAGAAAATGACAAGATAAACCAAGTATTTCAGCCCTCGAGCACAGCGACCGGCGCGTCTCTCTCACTGGCGTGCCCGTCTCGGCAACGACGTACATCGCTCCCTCGCAGCCTACAATTTTCGAGGTATGGAGAAGGGTGCTCTTTATAATTTTTTTCTAATGGAAGAGATTCGAATGAATTTGTTCACATCATCGTAGTATTTTTCCGGGGAGTACCAAGAGAATAGCGACTGTGTTCGTTTCGTGCTTCTTTTAGAGCTCGCGTGAAACACATTGTGAAGATATGCTTAAATGGATCTCAAACTGCAAAAATAAATATCGAATGTTTCACTTCCAGGCAGCCGAGTCCGCGGCTGCGGCAGTCGCAGCTGCAGCAGATGCAGCACCTGCCGCTGATGAACCCAGCCCGTGAGTTGCTTGATAGCCATTGAAACCCAGAGACGTGTGGACGAGGCCG
Source organism: Pristionchus japonicus (assembly GCA_900490845.1). Classification (NCBI taxonomy): domain Eukaryota; kingdom Metazoa; phylum Nematoda; class Chromadorea; order Rhabditida; family Neodiplogasteridae; genus Pristionchus; species Pristionchus japonicus. Next base: position 189,731 of record LS493737.1, on the reverse strand, counting down.
TTGTTATTGAATTGAACGAGCTCTAGTTTCCATCACTTTTTGATAGGCCAACAATGAGCAGTGGTGTGTTACTGTTACTGTGGCCCGTGAGTTGCTTCTCCTTGACGGACTACAGACAAGCGAGGATGGACAAAGATCGGTTTTTAGTCAAGGAGGAGTAGAATAATCACGGTTACCAGTTTCGAATTTGTTTTACAACCAGCGTGAAACACATATGTAATGAGATTCCTGACTGAGTTCCTGGAATCATCTTGAGGGTTCAAAAATTCATTCCAGGTATCTCAAGAAGCTGCTCGACGCGCAGGAGGCAACGAGGCAGCTGATGGCGCTGCTGGGAGAGAGCACTCAGGTCAGATAACGCATGTAGTGGCGAGGTTGGAATTGGTGTGAACTGAAATTCATTGCAGCTGTTGTGTTTTTTTGTTGAATCAGGACACTACACTAATTCACAAGTTCCTGAATTTATTTTGAAACAATTGTGCAACTTATCGGTTGAATTATTAGCATTTGAAATGGGAATACTTTCAGATGCTCGGTCTCCTGCCCACCGCCAAGAAGGATGAGGAGAAGAAAGAAGAGGGAGCTGGTGACGCAGCTGCAGCCCCTGCAGCAGCCCCAGTGGAGATCCCGGTGACGCACTGGGAACCTGAGGTAGTGCATTCTCTCCATTCCACATACATTCTCAACGAAGACGCTTGCAAACACTCGGAGAGCGCCATGAAACGAGTTTTCTCAATGATGCAACGTTTTTCTCACAGAGCGAGAAGAAGGACGTTGAATCGACTGAGAAGAAGGAAGATGCAGCTGCACCCCCAGTAGAGATCCCTGTCACGCATTGGGAACCTGATGTAGTGTATTTGAGGCGGTTTACCGCAGTTCTCTTCATCATTGAGCACGCGGCTCAACTTCATACATTCCCTTACTACAGAGCGAGAAGAAGGAGGATGCAGCTGCAGCAACCGAAATCCCCGTCTCTCACTGGCTGGCGCCCGAGGAGAAGCCTGCATCAGCAGAAACATCCTCAAACACGACATTCTCGTCGCAGGTAGAACAATTGTTCAACAGGCACAAGGTCGAATGAGAACTATTTCGAATTCCGTCTCTGGCATAACAATTGTCTCTCGCGCCCCAAAGTTCTCATAGTGTGCAGTGACGTTCAACATTGCGCATTTTGAACCACAGAGAACGAACACAGAGCAAGTATTGTAGGAGAAGAGGGAAACAGAGTGGAATCTACAGAATTACATTTTCAGTTCTCCTCCTCCTCCATCACGTCGGCCATCTCGTCCACGGGAGCAGTCGCCGGGTCGGAGCCGGATCTGGCGGTTAGGCTTTAAAAACCGGCTCTGGGATCCTCTCAGGGGTGTCCATCTACCTGTCTAGTCGAATTTTAGTGTGAACGTGATCTAGTTCTGCGGTTACTTTTTATTCTCTCTCCAAACTGCAGTTATGATTGTGTTTCACTACTACCTTACCTCGCTTGACGCTCAATCTTCTTCAGTACATTGTGTGTCGGGATTCCAAAACCCTAACAAACAAACTCTATTCTCAGGCCGTCAACACTCCTGCCGCCACTCCCACTGCATCCACTACTGATCTGGCCGTTCCTCCCACTCCCACTGGTGCACCCCCATCTCCGGCGCTGGAGATCTCGTCGAGACCGATTGATGTGAGCAGCTATTCAATTGCAGTACACTCCCTTGAGCAATTCTCATCCGTATCACAGTTTTCTTATCTCTTCTGGACCAACAGGCCCCTTAGTTTCGTCGCGATAAGGGGTGATAGAAATCGCACATAAAACATCGAGACCGATCGATGTGAGCTCAAAATTACCAATGCGAATACGTTTCGCAATTGAGTGATATTCGTCGGTGTTCGGCCTCTTTAGTGTTGCCTTCAGTTTCCCTCGAAAACAAAAATTCACCGTAAATATTGAACTTCTCTGCAGATCACCTTCGACGACGGCTCTATCGTGCCTCCTGGAGCTGCAGCTGCAGCTGCACCTGCAGCTGGAGAAGCTGCACCTGCGACACCTGCATCAGCAACGGAAATTCCGGTCACGCACTGGCAGTCGCCTGAGGTACTCATCAGCCCTAACCGATTACTTTAGGCTCGCCTGATGCACTTGAACAGCTCAAAGAACTGCATTATGGATAGCTCTTCGAAGAAACTGTAAATAACGCAGGACAAACCCAAAGTTAATACGTCTATTACAGGACGAGAAGAAGGACGCTGCCCCTGCAGTCCCCACTGCAACAACTGCAGCCACGGACATCCCGGTGACGGTGTGGGCGCCGGAGGTAGATTCTATTGCAATTTGATCGTTTTTTGGTTCAATTTTTGCTCAAGATTGGTTTGAAACTGCGATAAGATGATGAAAAATGCTCAAAGTAGTCGAATTTCATTCCAGACCGACAAGAAGGACGAGTCGTCCACTGACAGACCCTCCTCGCTGGCCTCTCAGGAGGCAGCAGCTCCTTCCTTTGGTGCTCCAGGTAATCGACGAATCCAATCACATTTCTGCATCATTGACCCTTCGTTTCACACGATCACTCGCTTTGCCGAAATACGAAAACGTTTCCAATTGCAGCAGCCCCAGCTGGTGACGGCACACAAAACGCCTCGATCTGCTCGGCACTCGAGGGCCTGGCTGCCAATATGACCACAGTCACTACCACCGACGCGCCCGTGACCCTCGGAGTGCCCTTACAACTACAGCCCGCCGCTTCTCCGGGCATCTCACCGGCTCCCTCGAGCGCGAATCTGGGAGTGGAGGGCGAGAAGGGAGAGAGGGCGGTGGTGAGCAAGTTGCATGATTTCCAATTCTAAGAAAGCGTTACTATAATGGGCGAGTTTCCGATGTGTTTCACGATGCAAACATAGCATTTCAAGTTCACCCACATTTGGTAACGTGTTTATTCGTTGATCGACCACAAAAATAGTATTATCGGCCTAATGGGACGTGAGTCCGTGCGTTTCGAGTGATTAGTGATCCACCGTTATTCATTCAAGCCATTTTCGAGTCGATCGGTCTGGGTTCCACCCTATCCGGGATCCCTAGATTATACCTTTGCCAGAATGTTTCACTTAGGTTTCACGTCTAACCTATATTTACTAGGAGAACAACAGCTCGAAATGGGATTAGGGAATTAGAATACGTCCGCCGCGCAAATGAACTATTTGATCCTCAATGGCACGCTGTGATCGGCAACAAAAAAACGTTGAACCATTTCCAGACGCCCACGCCCGCCTCGCTCCAGCACGACTCGACCATCTCCTCCCTGACGGTTGATGAGGTGACCCCGAGGTATGATTGATCAGTTGCTGATTGCCGCAGATCACTACCGTAGCACCTTTTACAGTACTCTTAGACAGTTATGCAGTAGTTACTACAGCATTACAGTAGTATAGTACTCTTGGCATCGATACCGTAACCATTCAGAGCTACAGTGACGTAAACTGATTGCAGACTAACGCCAGAGCCTGGACAGGAACGATTCGTGACCAATGCGGAGCAGAGCGAGGCGACGATTACTAAGGTAATTGTAAGAAGAATATTTGGTATCTAAATCCCATGATTCGAGCCAGATAAGTTTCACCAAAGAGTGATATTCCTTTGAAAGATTATTCCTTTCAATTTGAGGGTTGCTGTTAGTAGAAAAATCATAACAACTGCTCTAGACAAAAACATCTATCTGATCCACTTCAGTCCTCCTTCACCCTCGAATCTTCCACTACCATCACTTCCTCCTCAACCGAGGTAATTAAATGCTCGCAATCATTTGGCGTTGCATCACGTCCTTCCAATATTAGCATGTTACTTCCATGAGCTATATCTATGTGACTCATTCAGGTCGGCTCCACTGCCGTCACCGACCACTACACTCTGCCCAGCGTCGTGCTGGAAACGGATGGGTCGCAAGCTCCTGCAGCTGCTGCACCCTCTGCACCTCCAGTCATTGAGGAACCGACTCCGGCTGCGGAACCGGTACGACTCTTTCCTCCAGTTTTTGAATGGAGAAATAGGATTCAGAGTGCATTCAAGTGACTTGAAGCTCAATTAGATTTGATCGCAGAAGTCGACGTAGAACAACTAACAAAATGTTTTTTTCGGGCTCAGACATTTTGAAGCACTTCAATTGCTTGTGAGTAGAAATAAGGAAAAATTATTACTGTGCTCAGTTCTTTCAGTTAATTTTTGTTCAGTCTACTCCATCAACCGGCGACGGCGTCGTCACCACCACCCCGCCTCTCTCACTCGGTGTCCCGCTGCAGCTGCAGCCGGCCTCCTCCCCAGGCATCTCCCCGGCAGCGTCGAGTGCAAATCTGGGCGTGGAGGGAGAGAAGGGAGAAAGGGCGATGGTGAGCAATGCATAATCAGTGCATGTTTTGGCTCGTATTCGGAATTCAACCAACCGGAGAAGATGGGGTTGAGACGATTTTCAACAATTTTGTGGTAGCCGAGTAGGTTGAGTTTCAGAATTACTTGAATTTCTTTGACACACCCATACGCTTGATTGGTGGTTGTTACCTCGGAGATAGTACAACAAATCACTCAAATCACTCTCAATTCCTATTTCTCACTTGCCTGTAAGAACGAAAAAGTAGTGTTGAACATCCTATGTCTATTCAGACGCCCACACCCGCCTCGCTCCAGCACGAGTCCACCATCTCATCACTGGCTGTGGATCTGCCCTCTGACCGGTGAGATTTTACCGCAATCAATGAATGCATCCTTGACGTTGCTTTCAGCAGTAGTAAATTTCAATTAGCTAATCCAATCCTGGTGATTATTCCAATTGAAGGTAGAGGCTCCATTACACTTGCATTTTTAAATTGTTCTTTCAATTGCACTCACTAACGATACTAAGGCGTTTGCGAATTCGATGCATGATGTTTCTTCGTTGAAACTCATTCGCATCTCCCCTATGGCTATTCTACTCTCATTCTTAGAACAATGCGAAGCTGCAAACTCCTCCCCGTTAACTCCCCGTTCCTCTAATTAGTTTGAAATTACAGTCCCACACCCGAGCCCGACCAGGAGCGCTTCGTCACCAATGCAGAGCAGAGCGAGGCGGCGATTACGAAGGTAATAGATTCGATCAATTCGTTTCACTATGCGTTTCACTAGATCCATATTTCTCAACGAGTTCGTTGAATTTCCAGTAATGCAGCGTGTTCGTTGTGCAAAAACTACAAAAAAATGTTAATTCCTGCTGCTCCTTGTCAATTCCATATCGCCATTTCAGTCCTCCTTCACGCTCGAGGCCTCCACCACCTCCTCTACTGAGACCGCAGCGACTGGAGCCGTCGCATGTGATACTGACCACGTCGAGCCCGCGAAGCATGTGGAGCTGCATGCCGAACCGTCGACGCCTGCTGCACCGGTACGTGTAGTAACGTTAGCTTACCGTCTTGATTGATTAGTTCGCATTTACATGTGACAAACCGAGAACTGTTCGCAATTCGCATGCTTCGTCATACCTCTACTATTGCCGCTAGTAAGAAAATGAGATGCGTTTCACAGAATGCACAAATCTCTAGCGATCCGAAAAGATACGAAGACCGCAACCAGCGTAGAACAACCACAACCAATATCTCTTTCCAGACCCTCACGCCCGCCGCCGTCGACATCCCCGTCGAGGTCGTGCGTCATCTGGACGACGCGTCGGCCTGGCACTCGGCGCCCGCGGGCGCCGATGCTGGCGCCTCAGGCGCCACCGCCGTGCCCATCTCGGTCGTGGCGGCGGCGGAGCCCTCCGGCCCGCCGCCTCTGGCGCGCGAGCCACCGCTCGCCGAGCCGGAGGCTCGCGGACCGCCTCCGCTCGCGCGCGAGGTCGACCACGAGCTGAGCAGATCGGTGATGGTGGAGAGACGGGTGCTGTCGCCCGACAGCTCGATGCATGGGGAGGTGAAGAAGGAGGGGCCTGTTTCACAGGTAAGAGAATGCCCATTTCCCTCAAGAACGAGACTTGATTAACTATTTGGAGAAAATCGAATAAGAATGTGTTTCACAGTGGGATCATTTAACGACCTTTCCAAATTTTGATAGTGTTGCTTCCACATCCTATAGGAACAAAAATCAATAAAAGATTCGTAACGAAATCACCTTGGCAACTTGATCTTGCACATCGATGCTAAGTCTTTCCAGGCTCCTGCCCCTACTTCCGCACCCTCAGACGAAGCCCCGCTCACGGTCGTTCTTCAACCTGCCGAGTCGCAGAAGTCTCAGGACTCTGCACCCGTCGAGATCCCCGTGACCATCACTGCCCAAAGTGAAGAGAAGCCGGCTGAGGAAGACAAGGACGCTCCCATCTCCATCCCCGTCACTGTGGAGCAGGCGCCGGCGGATCCGGCTCCTGCTGCAGCAGCAGCGGAGCCGGCAGCAACTCCGCAGCAGGCGCAGCCTGCTGCAGCCGAGGCTGCTGCACCGGTCGCCAATGCTGCGGCGCAGGAGCAGGCGGCTGCCGCGGCCGCGCCTGCAGCCGATGCTGCTGCAGCTGCAGCATCGTCGTCACCGACGACGGCGCACGCGCCCATGTCGCTGGACAACACGTTCCAGGTAGAAGAGCATTGAGTGGTTTCATTTAGAAAGGGAGCACAGATTACAAATCTTCTCACAGTCCAGTTTACAATACAGTTGTGAAGCTCAAATGTAATCACGAAATGAAACAATGCTGTTACTTCAGATCACGCCATCTGAGGAAGAGGCCGCGCATCCGCCCACTGTACTGAGGTAACTTTATTGAAATAGTGAAAGAAAAACACAATCACACTCCCTTCAACGCTCAACGTTTGACTAAGAGCTTAAAGAAGAGAAGAATATCCGTTCCGCATTCATCCTAGGTTTCTCCGTTTCTATGTGTAGAGTAACAGTGAGTGAAAATCAATATGATGAAGGCCTTGCGAAGATAAATAATTGAAACATTTGCTCCTTTCAGGGACCGCGCCATGTCCATTCACGAGAAGTCATTACTGGCCCATGAGCCCCTCTCCGGCTTCGCACCCGGACTCGAGCCGGTCGCCGAGGACACCGAGGTCCACGTCGCCTCAGCGACCGACCGGAGGCGCGCCTCCGTCGCGCCCGGCGTCGACGGAGTGCCCACGTCCGGCTTCCAGGCGCCATCGACGTCCTGCCTCTTCACCGTCGACGAGGCTGCGCCTCGCGACGAGGAGGAGGCCTCGACGATGCCGCCCTCGACGGCCTCGCCGTCGAACGAGTCATCCACGACGACCGTGGCATCGTCGACGGCCGACGCCGTCATCGACGTGACGGCGCCTGAGGCGGCGGAGGCGGCAAAGCCGCCACCATCGCCCAAGTCCGGCGTCCAGTGGCTGACGGAGAGCGAGTGCGCGGCGCCCGCGCACGAGCACTCGCGCACGCCCGACTCGCCGGCTTCTGTGGTGGCCGCGTCGCCTGCGACTCCCGCAGCCGATGCAACAAAGGTACGCTACTGATTGCTGTAAGCGAATCACCGTTAGATCGAGCTGGTATCGTTAATGGAGTTGGTTATTCTACGTTATGGTTTAATACTGATCAACTTGATGTTTCAAAGAGGGATGAATGACCTGTGAAACTCAATCGTTCCATTCTCATTCCCGTCGATGAGGTGATTTGCATACGCCTTGACCTCTTGATGAGATCATTGTGTGGGAAACAAAGTGTGTTTCATAGTGCATTCATCCCTCTTCGCAGCCAGAAACGAGCGATGAGAGAGAAGATCCGAATAGCGTAAAATAAGAATTATTACTTGCAGACTGTCACTACTTCGGCCGAAGCCCCTCCCGCCGCACCCAAGAGCCCATCCGCTGTAACGGAACAGGTAACCATTTTCCGGATCGTTCGACTGATTTGCCCATATCGCTATTTGCAAATAGCTTCGAAATGATTGAGTTTCACAGTGCAATCAACTCTCTGTGACGCTATCGATCAACAATCTTGCTCCGTTGCGCTATCTAAAATGAACATTTACTCTCAGAGCGTCACCCCTGCTGTCGATGCTCCTCTCGCCACTCCCAAGAGTCCATCGGCCGCCACTGAACAGGTAAATATTTTCCAGATCGTTCAACGGATTTGTCACGTGCTTTAGACGCTAGACGCAAATAGCATCGAATGCAATGTGTTTCACAGTGCAATCATATTTCTGTGACGCTATCGATCAGCAATCATGCTCTGTTTCGCTATGTAAAATGAACTCTCATTTCCAGACTAGCACCCCATCTGTCGATGGCCCTCCGCCGACTCCCAAGAGCCCATCCGCTGCCACTGAACAGGTGAATTCCTACTTCCATAAGTGCACAATTGATTTTGCCATGCACCCCACTTGCCATTTGCGAAATGCTTCGAAATGATTGAGTTTCACAGTGCACTCATCTCTCTGTGAAGCTATTGAATAACAATCTTGCTACGTTGTAACATTTATCATCTCTCACTTCCAGACATCCACTCCTTCTGTCGATGCTCCTCCCGCCACGCCCAAGACGCCCACCGGCGTTTCATGGGTGACGGAGCCTGCTGCGCCAGCTGCAGATGCTGCACCTGCTCAGGTTATCATGTCTTACCTATTCCTAACCAAGAAGGAAAATCTCTTTATGCGTGCGATCGGGACCACTTTCTTGAGACAAGCAAGAAGCGAGACGTGGCCTGCCATGCACATCAGAGCCTACTCTTGATAAATGTATTAAAACGCGTTCCGCGTAAGAACGTATGAGGGGGTGGCACAGTTGCTCAAAATGGTCCCAGGATGCTCAAACTTTGTGTTTAGAGTCCCTAGGGGTGGGACACACTTCAGCCAAAAAGTTGGACCCAAAAGTTGATCTTTGATCTTTGAGATCGACTTTTTTCTCTTTGATTTTGACCCCTCATGTTATATACCACTCGAAAGAGCATCAAAAGTTATGTCTTCTGGCAAATTTTCAAAAGGTTTGGACTTCTACTTTTCGAGAAAATTGAAAAATAGTGAAAAATAGGCTCTCACAAACTTTTCAAAAAAATATTGCACCAAGTTCCAATGGGTTGCTCCTCCTAGAATCTTTGCATGCTATGTAGAAACGTACGGAGAATTTATTAAAAATAATCGCAAGATGATACGACATACCCGGACATCACTTTTTCTCAAAAAACTAGCATGCATGCGCTCGACGCAGGTTCGAATCCGCCTGCCTCCGGAAATTTTTGCAAACATTTGTTTCGCTCAAAATGATGATTTTTCGAATTCAATTCACTTTGAATATGTTTTTGTGATGTTTTAGCGTTGTTTTGCAAACATTGATGTTTATCTGAAGTCTAAAATCTAAACCCATTTTTTCACATAAGGGGGGACCCTTATGTGA
>LS493737.1:141752-161191 GCA_900490845.1 Pristionchus japonicus | reverse complement strand
TGTTTGGCAACTGTACTACACATTAGCGTATAGTACCTGAAGTTTCTCCATCGTGACTTTTCGGGTCCATTTTGGACCATGAACCCGGGTTCATGGTGGTGGGTCACTCCGAGACCATGAACCCCGGGTCATGGAGCAAAAAACTCATGATGGCGGAACCGCTTCCTATGGTGATAACTATTCACGATATGAGTAAATGCACTATTTCTGTGGTTTGTTCCAGAAATCGCCAAGCCCCTTTGTGGGAAATGCTTGGTAATGCCGGCCTGAGACCGACTCCGGAACACTCAAATGACCTTTTCTAAAAAGTGTATCTCCCAATCCTATTCATATGTGGTGGGTTAGATGCAGGAGTGTATGGGGTGTACCCACATACCTACATTGCGGTGGCGGACGCCACTCCGAAGGGGTGAAAACTCGAAAAAACTAAATTTTTCACACCTTAAATCAGTTTTAGACGCGTCCTAAAAATGATCTCCATAGTGCTCCTGTGTACTTATGTCAACCCTAACACAATGCTGAAGGAATTTTGGTTCTAGCTTGTTCCGTTGAAAAGATATGAAAATGCACTTTTCAAACTTCGCGCGCACCTGGCGCGCCGCATTTCGTAATACGGCGAGTCACGTCATCATCTTCGTAAACAAGGTCAAAGGGCCACCAACATATATGAGTATGGCCGCCCGAATCGAAAGTCCTGGAGCGATGTCCGGGGGGGCGGTCAATTTTTCCGGAGCCGGTCTCTTAAGCTCACATCAATCCTCATGTACAGCGTGATCGGGTTGTCGCTGGGCGAGTTACTGATTCTGAAAAGTGCAATTGTTAGTCTTGATAATTCAGCAACATCAATCTCCAGTGTTTCTCTGCAAAACGGTATCATTTTCAAAATAACTGTAGTTTTAACAGTTTGTGTGAAATGCACTAACGGATATTTGATCAGCGTGGTCGGGTCAGTGAAGTGGAGTGCATGAAGTACATCCGAGTTCGTTTCGATGGTCATGTAGATGATGTAGAGTCTGCAAAGACGAAGATGCACGATAAACAGTTCACCACTCTCTGCCACTCGTATAACTTCTCTATGTGTGCGATCTTAATACTCTATGTTCTTCTCGTTAGCTCATTGAGTACGATAAAGTTTAAAAAAACACATTGAAATAGAAACCGGCTGACTGAAATATCAGATAACTCACTTCTCACTAATGATCTCGGCGTGGAAATCAGAGGTGAAGTCGTACAGACTCGATCGATACGGCTGAAACAATTTATTAATGGTATTGATGTAAAATATCCGCCTTTTCTTCTTCTCTCGTCTGATTTCTAGTTCTACTGAGAAAATATTTAAGTATTTTTCATCTTATTCTCCCCTTGTTTAGCCCTCCTCTTTTCATTTTGCTTGTCGCATCGTTCACCTTGCTCGTTTCATGTGTTTCATAGGCTCTACTTATTCTTTGAAAATCTCAGATCGCGATCTCTCCTCGTATTCCATTGCAAAACAAAAACTTAATCAAAATCTCTTTCGGAACAGTAAAATATTCTAGTTGTCAACAAATTTCCTCAACCGAGTGAGGAAACCCAATTAGAATGCTATTCACTCTCAACCTCTGACCACTTAATAAATGCGTTTGAATCGAAATCGTAAGTATAAAAAGTGACTAACCTGCATGTCGAGACAGCTATGGAATCCGGGCGAGCCTATCCAGCCCGAGCTAGCCACTTGCAGCATGTTGGCTGCAAAATATTTACACAAAATCACAATCAAGAATACAAAAAAATGATTTTAACGTCTCACACAAATGCACAAAAATATGAATTTATAATACAACAGACTCACTGATTCCAATCATCGCCTACAGTTCACTCTGCGGCAGTGCCTTCCCGCTCTCCCACTGCACGGTAATCACCGGGCCTCCTCTGTCTCTCACCACTCTCTCTCTCTCTCTCACTTCACTTTGTTTGCAAAAATGAGGTTTCCTATATGCTGTTCCGTGCTAATTTTATGTGTTTAACAGACTCACTGATTCCAATCGTCGCCGAAAATTCACTCTGCTGCAGTGCCTTCCCACTCTCCCACTGCACAGTGATGATCGGCCCGTTGACCTCGAAGGCGAAGCCGGGGAAGGGCGAGGTCAGGCTGGGAATATTACATTGATTCTCGTTTCATTTATTTCCGTTACATTGCAGGTTTACATGGAATGTGGTGAGAGTGGACTAGAAACGGAGGTCCGTCGATAATATCGAATCGGTTTGGGGGTTTCCTTGGCAGCAAGGGATTCTGAGATCTCATTTTTTTTCTTTGCAAGTCCTAATCAATAAATGATTAATTTCAGAGAACTTCTTCATATAATTGGCGCAAATTTTCAGGAAGACTTTGAGTGAGTTTTGGTTTTTCGAATCGGGCTGACAAACTGATCGCAGGTAATGGTTTTCACGAATTAAGTAGATCCTCTGAAGCACATGACACGAGCATCGTGCAAAATGCTCGAGGAATCGCTTGACAAACAACTGATGATATTCTTCATTCAAATCTAAAGCGAATCAAAGTAGTAAGAATCTATGCACTCACGTTTCGTGATACAGCTTATTGCAGGCTACTGTGTTGATCGCGTCGAATCCGGTCATGGTAACGGAGACTGTTTGAACCTGGAAAAAGATTTTTTTTAAAATCAAAATCAAAAAACTCTTCATTATGAGTGATCCCGAGTTAGAGCCATCACAGAAGGATACAGAAAATAGTTTACATGCTGAAGAACGTTTGCATAAAATACCAATCAACCTACCGATCCCTCCTCTCCCTCATAAGGCGCCTGCTTGAGTGTGAACGGGCGAGCGCTCATTACAGTGAGGATCTGAACAGAATTCGAAATAAGTGTCGCCTTTTCTCACTCTGTGCCTCTCTGACGTTTTCGAGAGAGCTAGAGAGGTGAAAGAGAGGGGAAGTACCTTAGGAGTAGCAGAAAGGTTGCGATTGAAACCTTCAGCTTCGTAGATTTCAGCGTCGTCCACTAAAAAATGAGGTTTCTCATTGTTTGTTCCTCCGAATACACTTTCCGAAGCGTACCTTTCTGCTTCTACAATGCAAATGACTCACCCCCACTGACGACGTACAGAACCAATGGGCCAGCAGCGTGCTGTGCATTACCGTTGATGATCGTGACCGAGCCGGTGTTCTGCAATTATGACTAATTAGACTAATTCACCAGTCTGTGAACAATCTTTGCACTAGTCATTAGCAGAGTCGCGAGTAAACATTGCAAGAGTACGATCAGAAATTCGGTAATCTGCCTCACACTGAACTGCAGGTACAGCTTCTGTCCGGTTGTCGGGTCGACACGCGCAGCGACTTCGGCTACGCTGGAAACTATATTTTAGAATTGGAGATTGAATCTAATTTCACAAATACATTTAATTACATGAACAAAGGAAGAGATCAAAATCAGGACCTTTTGCATAGTTTCTTTAATCTTTCGGCTGTCTACTCATGTTTAGAACTGATTATTAACCTGATGAACCCAGTTGGATCAGCAGATTCGACTCGAGTGTTATTTTTAATTAGCGTTTTTACCTGGTTTAAAAAAATGTTGATAAACTGAACCTGATGAACCCTTTCGGCAACTGAACCAGCAGATTGGACGCGAGTTTCTGTGATTCGGGCGTGATTGAGGCATAGATGCGACAACTGGAGGCGCAGAGACCGTCTATGGTGATCTGCAATAGCATCGAAGTATAATTTCGAAAATTCACCATTCTTTCGATTCTCACAAGTAGTTGCTTAGCGCCGCTTTGTGCCTATCAGCAAATAATCATATTTTCAGCTAGTTGACCAGCAATGAAACACAATCACTCACTGAACTCTGTCCCTGGAAGTCGAACTCATCGAAGATGGCGCTGCGCTCGAAATCGACTCGCGCTTCTAAAATAACTATTTTAAAATTTTATTCTAACAAATTATAAGTTTTCAAATTCAAACCTGCAGCGCAGATCAATAGGAGAAAGCCGACTAGCGCTCGTGCGATCATTCTCAGCCGAGGAGTGGAAGGGAAAGAATCAATATGACCAACCCTGATATCAGTACGATTAAGCCTCTCATGGATTAGGAGGGATGGTCACAGAAGCTCTCCAATTCGCGTTATCTCTCGTCTGCATGACCGAGAAGATGTCAAGAGATCATGCAATCCGACCCTAGATTATGCCCGAATGAGACTGTTATGGTGAGCTGTTGTTTGAGTGCGATCAGTGAGGTTTGTTCCATACTTCTTGCGTTTCACGAATATTCTCTCAATTCTGAACCAGAAAACTTGCAAAACGGTACAACTTCTCTGAAATCACTGAACCGAAAGGTTTTTTAAAAACAATTTTATTAGAAAGAGCATCTGGGAATGCAAATATTTCAAGAAATGATGACGCATTGCATACGTTTGGATTGTGATGGTTATGCGTTCACATCTACGCAGATGTTTTCTTGGAAACATGCTAGAGGCATATGGCAGAGGGTAACAGACACTTTCCATTGAAATGCCATGGCATTCCAGCAGTCGTTCCCACTCTTCTCTCTGCTGAAGCCCAGCATTCACACGCAAACCCCTTGCACCAATAGACGACGCTGTGGAGCACAAATGTTTCTTTCATACGTAAATGAGAAGACACATGGCAAAGGGTAGATAACATTTTCACCTTGAAATATCACATACATGCCACTGGCGTTCTCACTTTATTGCATGCATTCTTCGACATTGGTCCCTTGCTCTTGGAAGGGTTTTCCCAATGTGTCGATTCATCTTCCTCATCCCGATTTGCACGTTAATCCTTTGCACTAATGGTTGACACTGTCGAATTAGCGGGGAAAAGCCTATTCTTGGACCTCGGATTTGCGTTCGAATAATCCTATTTTAGCCGCTTCAGCGTCTAGAACGAGGAAATAGCTGCGTAGGTGTTCGTAATTATCTGCCTATTCAAATGTCTTCCATCCTCTTTCATGCGCTCAAAAATCAGCCTCTTATCAGACATCTCTTTTTCAACATCAGACTGTATTGTTTTCGCTGAGATCGATCCCCCGAGGATCTCATAGCCACTAGTTATTGGCCGATTCACGCCGGTGTCACTTGTTTTTCCAGGCCTCGGAATACCGATTGATGACGTATTCATTACCATTTGTGACTCATATCATCAGGAAGTTGAGACATCTTTGCGTCATTAAACACGTGCTCGTGCGATCGTAGACTGATTTTATTTCATAACGTGCGCCCACCCCGGCTGATATTTGTACTTTGTGACGTAGTTCCTGGAGTATTAACACTAATACAGACGAAGCTGGTCCTTTTTGAATACCTGCCTGAAACTCAACCAAATCTCATTGCTCGTCGAATGGAAACATGCGCCCACCCCGGCTGATATTTTTACTTTCTGACGAAGTTCTGGAAGTATAGATGGTAAGAGTTGGAGTTCATTGGCAATCATCGATGACATTATTAGTACGAACACAGCTCGACCGTTTTGAATGCCTGTCTGAAACTCAATCGACTCACATCGCCCCTCGAATCGAAACATGCGCCCACCCACCTGTTATTTGTACTTTATCATGTTAGGTCACGGGAAATCGTCACGGAATATTGTAGCCGGAAATGCGTTCAATTTCTCCGAAGGAGAGTTGCTTACGCAGTGGTTGAAATCCGATGATTGGTTCTAGCTTGATCTCTTTGAATCACCTTGACGCTTGAAGGTAGCTGTGTTTGGTCTATTGGAAGACATTGACACGCAATTACTAGAACAAATTCCGCCCATCCTTATTCGACGACCTGGTGAAACTCAACCGACCGTCGTTGGTGTCTCATGTTTGGAACGCTTGCTCACCCAGCTGATACTTACACTTTATCATCCTAGTTCGTTAGAACTCGTCGATTTTTTATCAAAAACGGCACAGCATGCGTTGAGAGTTCTGGAAGAGGGCATTGTATTATATCCGAGCGAGAGGAGATACTAGATCCATTTCCTCAGATATGTATTCAAGAACCCTTTGAAACTCAAGGCATTCCGGAGTTCTCGTGTTCTGGTGAGGGCATCGACAAAAAAATCCGGGAGTGCCGAACGCTTCAGGCGAGCTGGCACCCGCCAAGGAAAATATTTGGTGCATATATCTTAGCGTGTGCATGTGAAATCATCACGAATTGTTATAGCCAAAAAGCACATGACGGTCGTTGAGATTCCTTGAAGGTGAGGTACCTGGAAATTGCTCGTTACAGCGGAAAAAGAGGCGATACAAAGTACAGCTCATCCATATTCAATGACCCTCAGAAACTCAGCCAATTCCGGAGTACGCGTGTTTCGAGAAAGACCGAAAATATCTGTCCGGCGTTTCGAAACCACCAGCACATTTCCGCAGAACGTTTCCGGTCATCTCGTGTGGGCGCTTTTTACCAGTGTGCTAGTCTCTTTTTTGTTAGAGGCTATACTTGAACTGCGCTTCCGAATTCCAGCATCATCTCTTTTCTCTTTCTAAGTTTAGTATTCTGGTCTCTTCATTATGCACGCTCCATAACTGCTAGAGAATATTGTCTCGGCTGTTCTCTTTGGACCTTTAGTTGCCCTTTTTGAGTGCTTTCTCATTGATGGGAGCCATGGATATTCTAGTTTTTGCGTTTATTTTCTCTGATAAAGCCTGGCGTTATTTTGAGACTTTCTTTGGTCTCTTTCATTGATATTTTCCGCCTACTCTTTCTCATTCGAACTAACCACTTTGCTGGTCAAATCGCCGGAAATCATAACTTCCCCAGAACTTTATGAGTTCACATGCGTGCCCACTCAGAGACCCGTGCAGCTATAAAAGTTATGATAGCTCATAAATGTTTGAGAATTATGGCCGCTTAGGCCAGAAAAGCTAGGGAGCGCACAAATATGGTAGAATCAATCCTTGCCGGAAGTTCCAATAGCTTGGTGGATTGATAATCCCCGTTATTTCAGGCGGGCATTCGCAATTCGGCAATAAATCCCTCAAAATGACGTTAGTTCATGTCTGGACCTGTCTGGCTCACTTTTCACTTCGAGCTTTCATCATCTCGGAAGTACGTTCTCCGTTCTTGAGGATCAGCGTTCGCGAATTAGTCAATTCTAATCCAGAAACTTGGAAGACCCCAAGTAAGATGGAACAATCTCTTCATGAAAACAATCGGGCCCATTTTCTTGAGACAAGAAAGAAGCCCAAGAAAGAAGGAGTGACCTGCCATGCACATCAGAGCATACTCTTGATAAATTTGTCAAAATCCAAATCCAAATCCAGAAACTATGAACGCTGAATTTTTTTCGCATACACCACTGCGTTTCTAGTAAAGCTGTGGACGCGAGATTGAACCGTCCGAACTATTTACTCTTTTTTATTAGCATTTCTGTTTCCTCATTGCAAAAGATTCATAACCTCGCTTTCAATTCCCTTTTAGCGCTTTTTCTTTAGCCCTTTTTAGAGCAAAAGATCCTGTGAACTATTCGCTCTATTTCCACTAAAATGGGCACTATTTCCACTAAAATGGTCTCCTCATTTAGCTCTCAGTCCCGATCTTTGGTCTACATACATCGGAAACCCTGTGAACTACTCTATTTCTAGAAATCGTCATCTCTCTGAATAGGCGAGGGTGTATTACTCAAGTAGATTTATTACTTAAGCCCTCAATGCATGCTTGAAACGCTTGAAAGGTGCTTGAACCCTACGAGTGAAATTTCGGCAATAGGTCGGATGAGAACATTCGGTAGTCCCTCCCGACATAGTGCCAAGAATTCGATCTTCACATACGAAATTCTCACGCATGGGAACGAATTCTCGTAAAATTGATTCGAGTTCGACTAACTTTCCCACCGAACCAGATCAGGTTGTGGATATTACTATCATCATAGTGCTATTCGAATATGATTTAACTCAACCTCACGTCATGTGAATTGGAGGTGGGGTTAGAGCTGCAGAATGGTGGGAAAAGTTATTTGCACGGTTTGCATCAAATGAATTGGATTGGTTACTGATAGACTAGTTCAGACCACTTGATCAACCTGTGAAGAAAACAAGTTCCTCATAGTTCGTTTACCTTTGAATTTCCTTCGCTTTCACATCGTTCTGGCTTCATTCCTGCACGAGCGTTGAATAGAGTCATTTGTACAGTCTGCATATATTCAATGCTCAGCACAAACTACGCCAAGCTTGGTGTGAGTAGTGTTGCTTCGCTTTACTTTTCACGCACAGAGATTATCTCGAGAGACACACGCGAGGCTAGACCAGGAGCGTGGGATGCATTAGACTACTAAGGATTCCTGAGTC
Source organism: Pristionchus japonicus (assembly GCA_900490845.1). Taxonomy (NCBI): domain Eukaryota; kingdom Metazoa; phylum Nematoda; class Chromadorea; order Rhabditida; family Neodiplogasteridae; genus Pristionchus; species Pristionchus japonicus. Next base: position 152,901 of record LS493737.1, on the reverse strand, counting down.
CATTATGATGTCTCTTTTTGAAGTCTGAGGCCATCTTCGCTAGTATTTTGTAGGGACTTCGCACCAGACGCTCTCTTGATTTCTCAAACTTTCTTCAGTCAGAGAGACGAGAGTGTGCGAAACAAGAAGCGTCTTGTCAAGCTCTTTGCTGAATCCGCAGTTCTGATAGCTAGAGAGCGCGCAGAATTAGGAGAGCCTTGCGCACTCCACTCAGCACACATATATCATCACTGGGCTTCACTCCATTCTGCGAAGTATCGCTGATTAAAAGGTGAAGTCATCTGCTAATCTAGGCCTGTGGGAGTACGCCTCTCTCGATGTTTTGCATGTTCTAGCAGGTCTGAATGAGTGAGAGAGTGTGTGAAATCGAGAGAGACAAGCTAAACTTGTCCCCTGATGCCTTGCTAAGTGCCTCTGAAGATGATAATGGTAGTGCGAGGATTAATCTCTTAATTCATCATATTCTCTCAGTTTATTGATGCGTTAATCCATTGGGAGTACCTAGTCGGGTCTGATCGAGACTGGAAAACAAGTTGTCTATCCAAAAGAAGTCCGAAGGTCCATCGATGGATGTTCAGATGCTATTCACCTTGCTAGACCGCTTTTTTCAAATACGTTCTAGAGAATTATGAAAAACCGCGAATTCCCATCATAGTTCAAGACCTCCTGGACATCTTTTCTTATTTTAGGCGTGAAATACAACTCCCTGAGTTGGCACGCTACAATGCGCAATGAGTGACGCTATTCATCAACAGGAGCCTTATATTATCGATTCGCACCCTCAACTTTCGACAGTTTAAAAATAGTAGTACCTTGCCAAACAGTGGGATCTCGTAGGACGCAAGTACCTTGCATACGGGGATGCCTTCACCTTTACCCTAATCCTCATCCGCCCAGCTCAAACCTTCAAGTAGTTCATCTCTCATTACGAACGGCTGACTTGGTCGCATTTGTGGGTTCGGATGAGCAAAATGTTGTGATGCCGATGATATCATGGATCCTACTCGCTTCATCCCTGCACGATGTGATGAATTCAAGTGAATTACTCGCTTGACTCGTTTTTTGCGGGTTCGGATGACCCGTAATTTCGAAATGTAGTGATGTAGATAACGTCATCGAGGGGGTTGCCCTCGTAATTCATCCCCTTTCCTCGCCCCTCAAAGTGGGCGGAGCCTCGTAGAACTCCGCCCACCGGAAACAGCGGAACGTCGGTTCATTCCGGGGACTTGAGGGCGTGCTCTGGAATTTTCTCCGTGTTCTTTCTCTGGTAGCTTCTAAAGTCAGAGGTTCAATTATCTATGGCGAATTATGGCGTGTCTCAGTCCGTGTCTCAGTTTTATTGCGCGTTTCAGCTGGAAAGTGCTACAGTTCCGTTTGTTTTTAGAATCTACGAAACTGCGAGAATGTTTTAGAACCTTGCGCTGTTATCTCTTCTTAAGATTTTTAGTGTGGGCAGAATAATTATCGAATCTGAGCTATTCGTATTTTTCCTATTAGTTCATCAGTACCTTGTGCGTGTATGGAATTCTTACTTTATAAACGCCTATGACCATTTCTTTCTAGGGTTCCGCAAGTGACTCACTTGGGGAAACCTCAAACAAAGGAGAGAGTGATGTTTCCATTTTTAATTGGAAAGGAAAAACGTTTCCCTCATTTTAATATTACTTTGTCCACGTTTCCTTTCTTGGGAGAAAGATGTGAGAAACGTTTCCCTCCATTTCTCTCCCCTCTCGCTGTTACGAGCGGTGCGAGTGAGAGGGAGTGAGAGGGAGGAATGGAAAAGGAAACACCTCGGGAAACGTTTCCCTCTCATTCGAGACCGAGAACCGTTTCCGAGGGAAACACGAATGAGGGAAACGACTGTTTCCTTTGCTGTTTCTCTCGAAAAATGTTTCACTTGCGGAACCCTATTTCTTTCTCGACCATTTCGAAATTACATGTTTTCCCCGGGATTACATGCCTTCCTGAAGTGGTTAGTGTTGAGAAACGTGTTGAGGTGATGATTATGGATGATAAGCCCCTTGTTTGCAAGCCACTCGAAACGGCCTAGGCAATCGTTACGTTAGTGTCTGGCATTCACGACTCATTCACCTACGCGATTAGAGAGTCATTCCAGTAGCGATAATTGATTTGAAGTGTTATTAACGATGTTTGCAATCCACTCGAAAACGTAGGATCCTCGGGATCGCTACGTTAGTGTCTAGCGTAAAATGTATTCGAGATCTCAGTCATCCTCCTAGTTTATCAATACGAGTCTGAGGCGTCTGGCCCATCATCAGCATCGTTACGTTAGTCAAACCTGAGGCGTTGAGCCCCAAGCGATGTAGATTAGAATCATGACAGGACATTTATCATTCCTTCAATTTCCTGTCTTTCTGCGCCGCACGATCTATTATCCTTCATGCATATCATGTGCTCTGTTGCTAGCAAGACATCTCAAGCTCGTTAACCATCATTGCTTTCATTGACTCTGTATTGTTCCGTTCTGACCGCACTGTAACCAGTTTAGCGGGGACAACAAGATGCATTCATCATTCCTCCAATTTCCTGTCTTCGCTGCGCCTCACGATTATTCATCGTCTATGCATTTCTCAGAGCTCTGTTGCTAGCACCGCCGAAAAGCCTACAATCGTAGGTCTGTGGTTCATCTGTTTTTGAGTAGATTCATCCCCTAGTCTATGATGCATCAACACTTCGAGGTTGTCTTTTGCTCTGAGAGAGGCACACATCCTCTCTATTATAGACTGTGAATTCATTTGTAGCCTCTCCTACGATTGCAGATCGAGAAGTGTTGAACTCACTTTTCGAAAGCGTTTTACTGTTCGAGACGCACACATCATTGCTCTCATAGGCTATGCAATCGCCATCTTCGTAACCTTTTCACACGTTTTCGGACATGTTAGACGAAGCAAGCCGTGTGCCTACTTTTCTAATGCTTTTCTACTGCTCGAGACGCACACATTATCATTGCTTTCATAGAACGTAGCTATCGCCCTTCTCTTGCTATTTGCAGTTGTTTTCCTTCATTTCTATCCATCCGGTAACCTAAGCGTCTGCAAGCTTTCTCCATTTCCCACCCTATCCCAGCTCCCCAACCGACGAGAGAGCACGCGAAACGGAGAGAGTGCCGGACTGTAGCCTCGGGCAATTATGCAGCCGCATGGTGGTCCGAGAAGGTGCTGCTCTCTCCATTTCACGCACTATCTCGCCTACTCTCCTCGTTTCGCTCACTCTCTCGTCTCTCGGACTGCCGAGAGAGTGTGCGAAATGGAGACAGCGTTTCCCGCCAAGCCATGCCTTATAGCCGGAAGGAGGCAGGCTGGGAATTTTGAAATTGTGGCTTCCCAGGCGCCAGATACGCTTCCAAAGACCACGGTACAACCGAGAGGCTTAGGGCCGGTCCATTCCGGAATTTCGCCTTCTCTTCCTTTTGTTCTCTTTCTCGGCTCATCGTTTCGGTACTGCTCTACTCAAAGCCCCGTCATTTCCTTGCACGTGAGATCACTGTTTCGGTAGTTTCAACTCGAAATGTGTTTCTGCTGTTTCGAAGACCACGAAACAAACCGAGAAGGGGCGCCTGGTCGGTCAATTTCGGGAGAAGCTCAATCCCGTCATTTCCTTGCTTGCCGGTTGACAGATGGCACAACCAAGGTTTACTCGCTCCATTTTTAAATTTATCTCCTTTTGTTCGGTCTTGCCTGGCCGGTGCAACGCTACTCATAACCTCATCACTTTCGCCCTAATTAGATTATTGTTTTGAGACCACGCAACTCCCGAAATGGCGGCTCTTTTTCGGGAACCTTCCTTTGTCTCGTTTCTTGGTCTGTTTCTTGCCTCCTTACTCATCCTCGTCATCCTCTTGCTTCCGATATCGCGCTGTTTTGCCGATTTGAGTTCGATACGGTTTCTCAATTTTGCGTTCTCTATCGAAATTATCCCGGAAACGAACGCTAACCGTGTCTTCATAATCATCCGACGGTAACTGGGAAGATGGAGTCATGGTCTCTCACTTTTCCTTGCTCTCTCGCTTTGTCTGACCTGCGAGAGAATATTTCGAAATAAGAGACCATACAATTTTCGCCCAACCCTGTTTAGAAGTGTGCACCTGTACAAATCGTGAAGGGCATACGGTAACTCCCCCGCGCGACCTTAATCGATGCTAGTGCAGATTAGTGGGGTGCTGCTCGAATACTTTCAGACATCCGTTTTCGTTTTTGTTCTCCCCTACTTTAGTTGCGAGCTGGCTGAAACTTGACCAATTAATGGGAAATGACTGCCGCTTCCAATAATCGTCATAATTGCTTCAGAAGCTCGCAAGTGGGCAGTAGTTTAGTGCTCCCTGTACCCAGTTCGTATGATGTTGAAGCGTATTTCTACAAACTATGAATCGGTTTCCTATTCAAACAGTAGAGAAGATCTTTTCGCATGCAAAACCGCACTTTGCCATCGCTGAAACTCCTCTCCCTCATTCTTGGGCTATTCAGGGAAGCGAAAACTCTCCGAAAAACCGCGTTTTTGCATCGTCACACTCTAATATTTACTCCCGCGTGTAGACCCGTAGTAGAAATAGCAATTTCGCCTGGTTTGCAACCCTACGATTTCGAGATTCCCCGCAAATTATAGCCTGTCGAAAAAGCGAGGGCGGGGAGCGCTTCTCGTTCAACATTCCCCGTACTTTCCACTTCGAAAGGGGCTATTCCGAAAACTTGCCTCTCTTATTGCTATCGTTGCCCTTTCAAGTGGGCTAAATTCAGAGAATTTGTGGGTTCGGAAGTGCGGAAATATTGTGAGCGGTAAAGCGTGAAATGACTTTGTTCGACCTATACTCCCTCGCTCGCGCGCTTTCTCTCGAACTCTGGGTCACCAGAGAAACCACATAGTACACAAGATGTTGAGAGTCCCTCCCTCACTTTTGACTGGAACTCTAGGTCATGGTATCGAGATAGCTTACCTCCCTCGCATTCTTTATGGACTCGAGTTCTGGAAGAATGAATTCCTCTGATCATCTGCGCGCTATCTAACGGTCAGAGAGACTTCAAAGCCTGTTGAATGTATAGAGCCATGTCTCCCTCACATCTCCCTATGGACTGGGATTCGAGAAGCGAGGACTATTCTCCTCATTTTATACGCTCACTTACAGGTCGGAAAGTCTTGGGAACATACGTGTTGAATAGTTCCTCCTCGCGCTTCCCTATGGACTACTCTATGCCTGTTGCTTCTCGTATTACTATGTTTGTCGCGATTACTCATCGAGTCCAAAACCGGGAGGCCAATGAATAATTGCTCTCCTTATTTCACACACTCATCTCTCTCACCGGTGAGAGACTATGTGGAATGAGGAGAGCGTTTTTTGGCAAGCCAACCTAAAACCACAGGGAGGCCAGTGAATAATTACTTTGCGCATTCGGAATGCTTGCTGGATTGGATTGCCCAGCGACGGTCAGAGGTCCAACCTCACTACTTTTTCGTGGTTGCGGGTCAGATACGCTAGGAGAAACAAAGGGAGGCACTCTAGAACTCCAGTAATTCCTTCGGAATGGCCAATTCACTGCGTGGTTGGTATGTGATTCTCTCCATTTCTCGCTAACTCTCTCTAGAAAGGATAGACTCTCCTTTACGCACACTATTCTATTGGTCAGAGAAGCTAAAAAGGACTCGGAATGAGGAGAATCGCCCGCTTCCCTTATCTCATTGAGAGGATCAGACTAGTGCGGGGTAGACAATCTCCCGGATTGCGCAGTCGTTTTTGCAGTAATCCATCCCATTTGTGCTAATTTCGTGACGTTCTTGAAGCTCCGCCCACTCCTTATTTCCAGAGTAGTTGCCCATTAGGGATCGTTGCCTAGATGATAGGACTGATAACTTTGCCCATTTCCGGAGTAGAGTAACTTGCTCATTTATGGATACCGTTGCCTAGATGATAGGACTGATATCTTTGCCTAAAACGGGAGAAAACTCAGCGATCTCCCACGGTAGTCAAGCGCTTTTTGCGATGGAAAATATCTGAGTCTCGCCCACTCGATTAGCTGTTTTCGCGCGCGATATCTCCAAGGGATTTTGCAAGTGATGACTCCAGATGTTTGGTTTTCCTCGTCATTCTGAGGAATAGACTTCATGGTTCTCTATTTCCTCATAAGCCCATCCATTAGCGTCTTTCCTCGACTATCCATTGATTAAGAAATGAGTGAAACTTACCCACACGAACTAGAATGTGTTCGAAGACCCTTGAAACACGCAAGAGCGTGTGAAATGAAGAGACGATTACCCCTATTTCGCTTTATAGTAGATACATCCAGGTATTTTGTGGATGATCATTGTTGCTTCACCAATACATTTTTCCTTGTTTACTCAGCCCCACGCACTCATTATCTTCTCCATTTTCGACTGCAAATAACTTGAAATTTGACCGAGTCAAGTCAGAGGCCCCTCCGCTTGTTAATTGCTTAGTCATATTGCCCATGTTTCGGTCGATGCTTCTGACGAATTTTTCCGTATTTTTTCTTCCATCTTCCATCTATCTATCAAGTTCTTGAACAGTTTTTTTCCCATATCCTTCTTAGTCATCTGTCTAATGTTTCTCAAAGTAATATAGCATCCCTGTTTCACGTTTGCTAATCGTGTTTATTGAACATCCTATCACGATGGTTAGTCACTTCGTTCGTGTTTTATCGCTGTTTTCCGGTTACATGATATCTGACATTTATCGAGAAAGACGCCAGCTTCGTTAGGCTCCCTTACTCATCCCCACTTCTCAAGTGTTTTGTATCACCGCTAGCCTCTAGGGAGCACTGATCCCGCTCTCATCACCTCTTCTACTCCTTTGAAGGCTAGACATGCTAGAGATACTGCAAATTCGAGAGAGCACAGACCCTTGGAGAGCACCAATCGGTGTGTCTCCATCAGACACTGCTCTATAGACTGCTATACAGGGGAAATATTGTGTAGTTTCGAGAGAATCAGACACCTTCTCCCCATGGGACTCGCGCCCAAACACCATAATGATGATAATCCGCCTCTCGCCGAGATCTCATATCCGCCGATATCTCTCCTACATGACGAGCCTCGCTCCAATGTAGCCGCCTCCGCAATTTCCGCGATTTTCGAAAATATTAAAATGTAAAGAATATGTATTCAGGAGCTTCCCAGACTCGGTGTCCCCCATGGCAGGAGTCACACACAACCGGGTAGGTTATTGTTGTTGTTATTGTTGTTATTGTTGTTATTGTTTTGAAGCTTGTTTTTCCAGTCCACCGCCGTCATCCAGGCCGCCCTGCTGCTGAGCATCGTAGCGTTGACGGTCCCTTCAGCTTCAGCGCTGACATTCTACGTCCCCCGTGAGAAAACTCCCAATCCGGCGCCCGGTAATTTCGCTGAACTAACAAGCATGGTTTGGCTGAGCACTTTCTGGCACAAAATAGTCACTAATTCCGTGATTTTGAAGCAATTTTCAAAAACATATCACTAGGATGCACAACGGTTCGGCACGTAAACGCTGCACAAACACGAACATCTAGGGCATCTTCACGGATTAGCTGTGATTGTTTTGCGTGCTATCACGTTTCACTAGTCTAGCAATATGAGTGACATTCATAACTCAACCCTTTTCTGTGCAATGCAATGCATCGAAACGTCTAGGCCAAACCCCGTGCTTGTGCAATCAGTTTTACTCTTCCTGAACCGCCAAAAGAACAAACCACTTCAAACTGCGTCACATTTTGCGTTGCGTATTCATGCAGAACCAGACAGTGTGTGTCCTATGTGTGTAATGGTCCGGAATGGAGCGCCAACGAGACTCGAGGCTCTTTGTTTTGCACGTTTTCTAGACTGTCTGCCTGAACTTTGGACCGAAACCCCGATGGACCGTAACGTCCAAACGCGTATTTACTGGGAAACATTAGATTCTAGTCTCTCCCTAGCAGCTTTGAGCAGCCTTTTCCTATCTGTAACATTGTTTTCGCTCTAATTTGGAAAGAAAATGATCATACATTTCGAATTTAGCACGGGTAGACCAGTGTTTATGTGGTTTGGCCTTTCACTAGTGGTATTAGAACTAATCACATTGAATGGAAACCAGCATTTAGCCTGATTAACGACTCCCACACGATTCGCAAAAATAGCTTTTTCATCATTTTATTATTCTCGGACTTCCCGGTCTCTAAAGATCGCAAAATGACGACTTTCGAAACAATGCAACACTTCCTGCCTAGTCGATAGGACGCGTTTCATTCGCCATGCCACGTATGAAGTAGTGTGCCTTGTATTAGCGCTTAGCTACTCAAGCGGCGAGTTAGTCGTAACGAAATTTGAGCCTGGTCGAATGGTTGACATCTCTCATTTCTTCCCGAAACAGTAGGGAATTCATGGAATGGCTTGTTTTCCGAGTATTACTCCAATCATCGCTAAGCGATTTCATCAATTTCTGAACGAGAACGCTTTAGAAATGGAAAGGTCAGAGCCAATTAGCAAATTAGTTGCAATTGTGTCGTAGGGCGTAGGCGAAAAGGCGAAATTAGTTGATGAATAACTGATTAGACTTTTGAGAGCCGAAGTGAGATGTTTCGAAGACATTAGGAGATCTTTGAGGGATTCTGTGGTAATAATAGCGCTAAATTATCTGGCTAGACTGTTTGGCATTACATTTAAGTGACTGCTTAGTCAGATGTAGTGTTCAGGCGCCAACGAACATGAGGAAGCTATTAGATGATACTTATGACATACTTTGATATCCCGTGATCGTCATTTCCGCTTCCTTATTGCCAATATTATTGGTTCAAATTTCGGATCATCCTCCCTCTCATCATCCTCTACGAAACATGACTCTGAATCCCGTATCACGGTCTAATTTTGAACTGAAAACAAATTTAGAATGCCCATTGTGACCCTTTCCGAGAGCTTCTGACTATTTTAGCCGGTTCTTCTTTGTTTTCCGAAACGGAGAGGTGAATTCCTAAATCGGTGGTCAAAAGAATCATGAATAATAGAACCTCACGAACGCACTGCATGGTACACTACTGGAGTATGAACACACTTTACAGAAATCGAAAAAATAAATTAACTACAATCTAATTAATAATTTACTAATTACAGCCAACATGGAACTCGAGAAAGGCTTGAGGGAACTGCTCAGTAAGATGTCAGAGGAAGAGAAGGACAACATTTCGAGCTATTGCGCCATGTCGGTACGTAGATATTTTCATTAATTTTATTGAAATTTAGAAGTTGTTCAAATCTTAACCCCTAACCTTAGCATCAAAGTAGCTGAAGATAAATGATTGGAATGCTTAAAAAAAATAAAAAAAATAAAAATCAATAAAAATCAATAAAAAAAATCCAACAAATACGTTCAACCAGCACGCACTTGCATCTTGAACTCTTGCATTTTTTTGAGTGCCATGTTACGAAAATCTAAAAGAAAAATGTATGAATAAAATTCACTTTTCAGTCCGAGAAAGTGCCCATCCCTTCAAATCAGGAGAATCTGATCATCATGTGTCGGGTGCTCGGGTACAAGCCTCTGATTCTGCAAGTGGTGAGACAATTTCTTTAGTTAATTCGCATTAAAAACTGTTTTGTCTCAACATACAGACTACAGACTTGAATGTAAGATTTTAGCCCATTTTTAATTAAAAATTTAATTTTAATTAAAATGAAAAAAAATCTTTCAGAAACCGAAAAGGTCTCTGTCCGACTACGTGCGACGCAGTCACTGGCTTCGACCGACCAGACACTTCTGATCTCTGATCTCTGATCTTTGATCTTTGATCTATGATCGTTGCTCCACCAGCAGGCATCTATGCACCAATCCCTCTCACTCTAACTCCATCGCGCTCGCTCCTATACATCGTACTAGTATACCCTCATCATCATCAGTTGTACCCGCCCCCGTTGAACTTTGATCTATGACTCTAGCTTGATCTTTGATCTTTGATCTTCGATCTTTGACCACCTAGCTCCACCTGCCCCAGACACCGCACCACCTGACTCGGTTTACCGATAAAGCAGTCTCGTTGAGTAAACGATTTCAATATTATTGCATCGTTCTGATTTTCTGTCACCAAGAAAGAGCAAAAAGGGTTTGGTTGCGTTTCAGAAAGTATTTTAACGTTCAAAAATCGAAGTTTCGATAATGCTTGAAGGAACCTTGCTGCACTCAACAAACCAACAGACGGATTTCCCATCTCCATTTTCCGGGTAAATGTGGCAATTTCTCACGCACCCAGAGCACCAAAATATGAATTCAGAAAAATTTTCATTTAACAAGAGTTTCGAAAGGGATCAATCGACGCTTGGGAGAGTTCCAGCCTGTTATTATAAATATTAACGCAGAACAAGCAATAGTGAGTGGAGGAAATTCTAATGAACTCAAGGACTTCAAATAACCTTTTCCTGGAAACTTCTCGACTCTCATGAGCTACAATCGTTTGTGACGTGACCTCGGAAGGCAGTGCAAAGTCCAAATAGCAAGTTCCTTTCATTTATCAGTTCCTGTTAACCTCACTTACCACAACAGAATCTGTTTCAAGAATATAGAACCTTGTGTTATTTTGAAGGCGTTTAGTACCGATGGATTACCTGAATTCAACGACAACTATTTTCTGCGTAGAGCATGCACATGGGAATGGTCTCAGTTTAGCAAAACATCATCTGCCGATGGTAAATAGACTGATATCAAGCGATTTCAGCTTTATATAGAATCACAATGGGAAAATACAATGCCTACGCAATCCACTAATAGTCAGAAAGGGATCATCCATGCTAGAAGATTAGCTCGTGAACTAATCAGGAGACCTAAAATAGGATTTTCCTTGCTAATTCTGCAGTCTCCTCTGTTAGTGCATCGAATTTTGGTACGGATGTTAGGAAAAGGAAACATGGTATCGGCCTGAGGTTTAGGGATTCTGGGGTCACACGCGCTCATACAAGTGTTTCGACGTAAGTCGGGGTGGCTTAAAAAAATATAAGAAAAGGAGCGTGGGAGTTCTCGGTATTTCCAGGTCATTAATAATAATTTATTCATGTCAGGCGTTAACGCTCAGATGAGGATAGGGCGCCACTCTTCATAGGTTGCATTCCACCAATGCACGCCGATAGCTCGCGTTAGGTCGTCCCGCCAGCGTGTCCGAGGGTGGCCCGTTGGACGTTTCATGGG
>LS493737.1:91389-132085 GCA_900490845.1 Pristionchus japonicus | reverse complement strand
ATGATTTTTCAATGGTTTCACTCATATTTTCACTTTTCTTATGCCGTAGCAGAGGAAACCTCGAACAAGGGGTCCTATGGCTATTGTACGCCTAAGGCCTCTCTAATGCTAGAGTATGGGCTTGTGAATCTCAAATCGGTAGGAGCATGTCCGGGGGATAGGTGAAAATCCTCGATTTTTACCGAGCAGGTCTCTTAATTAGTTTTTGATGCGGGAGAAAAACACAACCTTATTGCAGCCCCTCCACGAGAACCTCATCTAAAATTGTTGAATTTTTCCCTTCAAATTACATAGCGCAATACTAATGAAATCTCCCGTACGGAAATGATGAATGCATCGGTTGTTTCCTGAATGATGAGAGTATTCTTTCCGATTCCAGCCAGCCCACGAGAACCTCATCCTCATCGCGTTTCGTTCTTTGTAGCATAAGCTCTATTATCCCGAAATCAGAATGAGATCACGCGCGTTTGGTTCAAATAATCAGAATTAGATAGCATTTAATTACTCCTTTAATTTTTCGATTATTTTCTTTTCAGCCCGTCCACGAGAACCTCATCCTCATCGCGCTGCAGCAGCTGGCGGTTTATGAGGTGTGATGAATTATTTGTATATTTAATTAACTTTGTAATTTCATTATTACCAGAGGCAATGAATCATTGAAAAATGAAAAATTATTTTCATTACTAATGATAAATTTATTTGGAGAAAATAAGGGAGCCACCCGAGAATCGGTTTCAGTGGGACCCTGAGCATTCGTAATGCCTATGAAACACATTCCGCATTGTGAAAACACATTGCTTCATCAGTTCCATTTTTGTACCCCACGACTTATCGATGACACTTTCTCTCAGATCGCAATCATCGCCCGTCTCGCGATCATCCTTTTCGAGAGTGGGCTGGTCGGGAATGAGGGTGAGGACTTTCCTTTCCTAACTTCAGCGGGGCATCTTTCTCAAGTGAACGATACACGAGAAGGAGCAAGCAATTTGTAGTGTTTCTTTCAGTTCTACTTGATTCGTTCATTTGAAAAAGAGATAAATGCCCCCAGAGGATAGTTTTCATTCCGATAGCCCTCGATGTTTATTCAGGCGTGCTCACTGGCCTAGTGTGCCTTGAATAACGGATTAACTTTACCTTTTATTCAGGAGTCGGCCACGAACCCGTGCCCACCCTCAACATCATCCGCCTCGTGCACTACACGCATGTCGTGCTCTTCAATATTGTGGTGTTTATTGAGAGGTAAGTGGCTGATTTACTACTTGCTACGCAAATCACACTGGAAACTATAAATTTCTTCCTCGAAACTTCTATGGACCTTCAGATACCTCGCGACTCGCTACGTCTCGGACTACGAGGGCAGGAGGCGGTTGAAGATCCCTCTAGTGATCAACACTGTGCTCATGGCCCTATCGATCGGATACGGGTTTAGAGTGGTGTATGGTATGTCCCACTATCCGACTCATCCAATTTATGCCGGGGAAGATATCTCTTGAAGCAATCCGATACTGGTATGTTGGATAGAAAATGTTGAATTAAGTGCGTCCTAATCAGTAGGAGTCGGGTTCAGGATTGTGTATGGTATGCTCAGTTTTTCTGTAATTCACTGAAAATGAGGTACCAGTGTTTCAGTATTTTTTTTGAGATTCGAACTGCAGTAAAGCAAAGGAGATGCTTAGTTCCTCGTCCTGTAGTGTCACTGAAACACATCGTTGATGCTGTCATATTTTGTTTGGTTGAAACCTAACAATGTGCATCCAACAATCAGTTGTTCAGCCCAATCCAACGCGTACTTCTGGACGGGCGCTTCTCTCGTGCCCAACTCCCTGGCGGTCGGTGGCTTCTGCGCGATACTGAGGGCGAACGAGCAGAGGTGCCGATTTTACTCACTACCTACTGGAAACTGAGCTTCGATTGGTTTGTGATGAATGAAAAATGATCGTATGCTTCAGAAACAGTTGATACGGCACATGTTTGCGTTGAGATTGATATTTCTGGGAATTTTCTTTGAAAAAATAAACAAATTACAGACTACATCGCCTCAACGACCACCTCAGTCGGCAGTACTACTGCGAGTACACGTTGTCGTTGAAGCTGCAGTTGAAGGAGAACATCTGGAGTATTAGGGTTCGTTTGTAGCGAATGTATCATTCATTGTTTGAGGTTAGTGGGTGACACATTGAGAGGATGAGGATCAGAGATGTCGGCAGCACTCGATGTCATTGAAACGACAATAATTGAAAAAAAAAATTTTTGTTAGTATTCGAGTGAGCTCTCATTTCAATGTCTAGGAAATTTCAAGCACTCATGCCTGAGATCCCTCCTCCATTTTTGCAGCCATTTTCGAAATAAAAAAAAGTGATATTCGCAGGAAATGCGCAAATCCCTCCTCCTCGTGTTCACTTTCTTCGCTCTGATCGCCCTTCTCATCTCCCTTCCTCCAATTCTACTGCAGACGAAGGTAACAAACCACAGCATTCTATCCCAACAAACAAGGGTGAGGTTGACCTAACGGAACTGCAAACTCAGGATTCTAAAGGAGTTTAGAAACGCATCTCGATTCGCATTTTGTAACAAAAGCGATCAGGAGAATTTCGTTACGTTTCACAAATTTCTTAAATTCCGAGATCAATTTGCAGTTCGATTACGGTTTTGCGGGAAAATTCAAAAAGAGAATCCCATTGTTCACCCTTGTCTGGAGAAAACAATAAGGGTCAGAACGCTGTAAAACGTTCTCATTTACGAGATTGAAAAACCGGTCCTAGATGTCGAGCAGGTTCAGATTGTTGTGGTTGTTCTACGCAGACTTGCGAAATCAACATTTCTTGTGATTCATTGTGTATGAATTCCTCGTGAAACACATTTTATGCTGATTATTTTGATATTATTCGGGTTTTTAAATTAATAAGTACATTAATTTTAGGAAACCCGAACGATGCTCGAAATCTTCGTTGCAGTCGGAAACTTGTGCATGGCCACGTGAGTTGGTTTTCTGATTTTTTCTAAACACAGTAACTCCTCGCTAACCGCAGTAACTTTGCAGCGCCGGACCAGTCGTGGGCATCGGAATGTGCATCATCAACGAGAGGGCGAGGGAGACACTGCTGCCGGGATTCATCTATCGGAGGTTCTTCAAGAACAATAATCCGGCGGTTTACGAGGTGTAAGTGTCTGTTCCACATATTTCGCGTAAAGATCAAAGATCATTAAGCGTATCTTGAGGAGCTGATGAATTGTATGTAACCTCACAATTAGAAGGAGAACGGGCTGGAAGATCTGAATTTAGAATGAAAATGAGGTGAAATCTTCAGAGAACTCGAAGATCGTCGTTCCTCCATCGACGAGTATTTCGAAATTCTCCTCGCATTGTGGGATGATGCCATTGACAAGAACTTTGGGAGGCAGGATTGTTGTTAAAACATGGTAGAATAAACCACTTTATCCAGCATAAAGATGACGCTAAAGTGAAGTCACATCTTGAGAAGAGCGAACAAGATCAATTATGAAGATAAAAAATTTGATTAGATATTTGATGACACGCATCTGTCCTTAGTTATTGCTAAACGAAAATAAACAAATATCGGAATTCAAAAAGAGCATTTTGCTTGGACAATGCGTGAAGCATAACATCGCGAAGCATTACCAATTCCGCGTATAATCAACTCCCGCTGTGTTCTTGTTATTCTGTCATGCCTGAGATAATGTTTGATCGTCAATACAGTCAACCAATGATCACAACTCCTACAATTCCTCAAAAACGTTAGATTTCCCTGCAGAGTCTCTCGTTTTCTCCCACTCTATCACGTTTCGTGCGAGTGTGCACAATTAGAGGTTTGGAATCTGAGGTTTTCCTTCCTCTAATGCCATGTTTGCTGCGCTGTTTGGCGTAGGCTTTTCACCTGTTGCGAGCGTGGTATTATCCCTAGTTCTTTCATCCATTTATTGATTCACTTTAATCGATTCACTTGTCATCTTGCTCCAGATTCGGTTCGATAATCTTCTCGAATTCTCAAGAACTCAAGCAATGTCTTCCCCCTTTCGTTTCCAAACCGAGGACAATTCGACTGTTTGGATCTTCAATATCGCGCAAATCGCTTATTTCGGCAGATCGCGATTCTTCTACCACCTGGCAACTGGTGTTGAGGTTCTTAATGATCTATTCTTAGGAAATTTCGAAACAATAAGAAATTTCAGGTCGTCTCAATCGTTTCCACGATGATAGTAATCGCCTTCTTTAGCGTGAAAGGAATTATGCATCCGGTAATGATTTTTGAGCACTTCTTCGGTTTCTGGCCGACCTTCATGCCACGGCAAGTTACGGCGAATCTAAAACAACCGCAACGCGCGCGGCGAAGTATTGCGTCAGGCTTGCGAAACCCGCCCAGGTACCTTACCCGTCGCGTCTAGAGCGCATGCTGTTTACATATAGGCCAGCATCGCCTTGCGAAATGAGAGTGACGCGGTTGCGAAACGTGGCGCTCCGATGCCTTGTTAAGCAACCTTGTCACCGATTTGAACGGCGCGTCGCGCGGGAATCTGACGCGAGACGCGGTCGTTCTAGATTCAAGGCTCCACTATCGTAACGTGCCGTGATGCCTATTGCATTCTTTCCCTATCATTCTCATTTACCGTCTAGCTTCCTATTCAGAGCGGCCCAGGGTGGGCCAGTAACCGATGATGTTCCGACTTGTGTTTCGTTTCCTCAAACTAGAGATTGATATTGCAGCCGCTCCACATCAACCTCGTTATTATCACTTTGGTGCAACTCTTCCTGTTCTGCATCTCTTTCAGCGCCAGGCTTGTCATGATTCTGTTCGAAACGGGATTTCTGTTCGTGCCAAGTAAGACTATTCTATTCAGTTCGGTACTTATGGAGTTCACCGGGTTTTACCCACCTTCACCCCTACTACCACCCTGAGTTAGGCAATCTAATGTGTCTCGGATGCCTTCAGTTCTCCGTAACCAAAGGGCCCGTTTCAGATTTCGGTTGCCATCCCATCCCTCTGCTCAATAAGATCAGACTGCTCTGGGTGCTTACCATCCTCAACTATAACGGGCCGGTGTTCTTGGAACGGTTTCGAAATTCAAAATCAAATCTTTGAATGATGAAATTCAGATACGCTGCGACCCATTTCGTGTGCGATTACGAGCGAAATAGGCGCGTTTACATCGCGTTTTTGCTCAGTGCTGCACAGATTGCGCTAAGTTTGGTCGTCGTTCACATCGTTTCTAATGGTGAGTTATTCAGGGAACTTTTTATTGTTCTTTACCGAATATTTTCAGCCCTCCTGAACGAATACGGAGTCTTCTTTGTGTTCACCATTCCCAACTTCTACTGCTTTTTTGTGAGTGATTCCTCTTTTACCTTGAGATTGTCTTTGTTCTCAGGCAAGCAAGTGCCTTCTTAAGCGGAATCAACAACGCTTGGATCGACTGAACAGTTTGTTTCTCATGAGATCAGGTGCGTAAGAAAGACTTCCGGTTCTGAGGTTTATCGTTGCTTTTAAATTTGATAACACATTTTCGAAATTCCAGGCAAATCAAGGGATGTCTACACACTCAGTCTCCGCCTACAACTCGATGAGAACATCTGGTGCTTGAGAGTGAGTTTTGCATTTTTTCCGCGCCCGAGTTCATCTTTCCCCATGACTTGCGCGGCAGATCAATGAGAAAAATGTATAGAACAATTCCGTGCTACGCTTCCGAGAACTCGATTACACAAGCCGCATAAATCAGGTGCAAATTTGGCGTTACGATGGAATGATGCGAATACACATGCTAATATCTGAAACAGAACTATTGAATGATGTGGCTGGCGTTTTACTGTCCCTTGACTAAATATAAGCGATATAGAGATTCGAACGATCAAATTTGTCCATCTTCCAGCAAATCTCCGCCGGCCTGCTCATCTTCATCGTTGGTGTCATTGGCACAGGAGCACTCGTATCTGTGCCTCCGCTGTTTCATTATTCGGGTGAATAAGTTTGGTGTTTTCTTCGAATTATCACACATAGAAAAGGAGAAGGAAAGCAAGGGGCATAATAGCAAGGCTCATATTCAATAGCTCAATAGATTTTGGGAAGATGATCGTAAAATGTCAGCAAATATGACACAATAAAAGCATTTCCAGCAGACACCATGTGGATTCTCCAATCGTTTGTCGTCTTCACAAATATGGCCATGCCGACGTGAGAATTCAGTTCTCAAATCTAATCCCAAAATACGTGCATTTCAAATGTGTTCCACAGAGGTTTCTTCTTCAGAACACAACGCTATAATTGATTACATTGTTCTTGCTGGCCTAAAAGCATCGATGATGCTTCTTCATTTTTCGAGTCAGGAAATATTCACAAATTTCAGTGTCTCTCTCCTCGTAATTGTCTCCATCGGTCTCTCCCTTTCTCTCTTAGCTTCCGAAAAATTCTTTCAAATGTTTATGCAACACGCATTTGGGAGCATTTTGGCATAGAGTCGCTTCACCTGTTCTTGGTTTCCTAATGTGTTCATCGCTAATCATATATTTTAGAGTCTCCTTCTTCGTAATAGTCTACATCGGTCTCTCACCCTCTTTCTTCTTGCAATTTCTCCTCTTTCATTTATCCCTAATACTCGAAGGCCTTGGACTCATTCAGATTATACAAATTAATTCCAGTGTTTCCCTCCTCGTAATCGTCTCCATCGGCCTTTCCCTGGATCGATTCCGCGTTCTCGTCCTTCCTCAGTGGCTACTGGACAGAATGGAGAGGAATAAGAAGAACGAGATGATCGAGTGCGTTTCACTGCTTCAACCCACGTAGAATACTGTGATACGACAGCTTTAAAGTGTTAAAAGGGCATGCAAAGCTCAATTAATTGAGTAAATGTATTATTGATTCTAGAATTTAAAAAAATCGTTCTAGATTTCTAAGGAAAGAGTTTCTATAAGAATACGGGATATAATTATTGCATTATTTTTCAGAGAAACGCCCCGCCGACGCGTCGACAGAGTCGAAGAAGAAGGAAATCTCTACTTCAGCCACCTAGCAGATGTGTGGGAGTGCGACGCGAGGGTTCATATGTAAAGAAGCTTTTTCCGTATTGATGCTGAAAATGGTGTTTCCGATTGATAAACGTGGAGATTTTTGTAA
Organism: Pristionchus japonicus; assembly: GCA_900490845.1. NCBI lineage: Eukaryota > Metazoa > Nematoda > Chromadorea > Rhabditida > Neodiplogasteridae > Pristionchus > Pristionchus japonicus. Next base: position 124,961 of record LS493737.1, on the reverse strand, counting down.
TAATCAAAGCACTTTTTGGATGTGTGGGAGTGCGACGCGAGGGTCCACATGTGACAAAAAATCGTGTAACAACTGTTCATAAACGACCAATTTGCTCATTTAGTCATACATTTATTAACGTTGTTCGAGCAATTGAAAAACAAATCAACAGACACAATCAATTGGCGGACTGGGCTTCATCATTCCTCATAGAATCTCGAGTCATGAATAATTCGTAAATCCGCGTTGCTACGAATATGATGATCATTTTCCGTGTAACTGAGTTCTCGTGGATATTCGCAAGGAACACAGAACCATATTTTCTTTCCGAGATAGGGAAGGCGCTGAACGATTTGGATGAGAATTTTGGGACTTTGGACATTTCGTTTAACTATAGTTTTGACCAAAAAAAATAGGAAGATTCCTATCCCCTCTCCTAAGTTGCCGCCCTGCAGGCCCATCGCCTGATGTCATAATAAAAAAATAACAATGTCTAATGTCTAATGTCTAATAGTTTTTCTCAAGCACTAAAGGCCAAAATTCCTGTTTCACTAACCTCTCTGATTCTATCAGCACTGATTCTTGTGAGAAATTGAGGGTAATTCGAAATTTCGATCCACAATTTCTCTACTCTTCTGGAGAAAATATCAAGAATAGTCGGTCCCCAATCAAAGTTTCGTAGTCCCAAGAAGTAACCATTATTAGCGTTCTTTGTTTTGAAAACTGGTTCTTGACGAATGTGCAGATATCTCACAGAATTTGACAAATCGAGGATCAATTTCACTGAATTTAGCGATACTGTGCTTTGAAAAAGCATAGAGCCCAACCTGGTTCGGCAATTTTAACTTGGCGTACGGTCAATGACAGTTTGTCAAGGTTCATGCCCATCACAGGAACCAGAAGTCGCTTTCTGCAAATCTTATAATTTTTGGTGACAAGTAGAACAACCAAAACTCACACTTCGTGATCGGTTAGTGAATCGGTCTCGAGTGTGAGCGATTTGAAAGTCTTTCCCTTGAGGGTTGTGAAGATATCGACAGACAACGCCGCAGCTTCACCAGCTTCACCACAAAAAACCTTTCCCAACAGCTCGCCTGAGCTCTAATACCACCTGTTGCCCATTTTCTGTCACTCCGCTTATTAAACGCGTTGGTGAATAAAGAATAAAGATAAAATAAAGAATAAATCCCGACCTGTAAAGTGGCTTCATATCAAGTCCACAGGGTTCAATGCGATAGATGCACACACAAAAAATCAGCTAATATTAGCGGGCATGAATTGCGGATATAAATGATTCTAGCGGATTCAATCCACAGCTTTGAACGCGTACATGGTATAAAAAGCTTCAAAAAGAAGATGGTAAACTTAGCATGCCTTCGCAACACTTCTTCCGATCAAATACATCAGGTCCTCCGACACTGTCGCTTTGTCGGTCTTGAACTCAAAAGTGTATCTCTGAAAGCATTGCCCTTGCCACAATCCTTGCAACGAAACTCACAAAATTTTTAGAATTATAACTTTCGCCTGTTCCAATGTCCAGACCGGACTGTTGAAGTAGCATTCGACGGATATTGAATACGGCATTCTTTCGAGCATTTACAAACATGTACACGTGAAGCACAAAAACCTGAAGAATTCAAGGGATATTGTTGATTGTTAAGACCAGAGTCCATCCTTTGGTGATGGAACGTTTAGGAACTCGCGTTTAGGAACCCTCGAAAAAAATTGACACGTTTCTTTACATTTGGAAACTTTTTTTCGGGGTTTCTAAACGCGAGTTCCTAAACGTCCCATCACCCATACTTTCTGGTAACAGTCAGTCCGGGCGCAAAATCTTAGATCGTCCACGAGGGATATCTTACTAGCCGCTGCGTAGTCGTTCACTCTTGATTTCATCATTGTTGATGCCTGAATGCTTCGAATTAGTAGAGAAAAAACCGGATCTACACTTCCCCATGTTCTCCTACCTGCCCTGGGGCGGTGATCGTTGACAATGAAAGAAAAAATAATCGATAATAATTGATTGGGTGCTGACCATTCTCATTATGCAGACTACTTCCGGCATGTAGTCAAGGAGCATTACGAGAAGGTCGAGTGGGAGCGTCTCCAAATGATTGTTGAGCATCCTGTTTCGAAGTTTGTGCGGTGATCGGACTTTCGTGTTGAAATGCGTCCTTTGAATCGTCCTTTCGCGTTCGAAAATGTGCAAGAATATACACAGATCATGATGCATCGCTCTTCCCTCGAAGAGTGTAAGCGACCCCGCTGGGCATGTCTCAGTTATTTGATAATAATAGTTCAGAGAGTTTTGTATTCTTTTGCTGGGGGACTAAAGACCAGAATGGGAATATAACATAGGTATCAGGAGAGAATGTACAAAAAACAGCGCCTTCGGGAACAATTTGCAAAAAGTTGACCTGACTCCGACCATAAAATAATGTGGTAACACCTCAGTGACCCTCTTTCCAAAAATATAGGTCATTGGTCCCACGGCCGGCTTTTAGGCTTTTAGTATTTTCACATCCCCATGCAAGTGTTTATCACCATTAGAGTCGATTCCGACAAAGTCATTTTTGGACCAAAACCATGAACCCGGGGTCATGGTCCAAAATGCACCTCGAAAGTCATGATGGAGGATCTTCAAATACTATGTGCCAATGTATGGGACAGTACTCCAGTAGCTTACCGGAACCCGAATTACCGTATCTCGGTAATCGCAAAGTAACTTTTTTCGAAATGTATGTATAAAAGTCAGTTCACGATTCACCGACGGACAGATTACGGTAATTCGGGTTACGGTAAACTACTGGACTACTGTCCCATACATTGGCATAAAGTATTCGAAGATCCTCCATCATGACTTTCGAGGTGGATTTTGGACTATGACCCCGGGTTCATGGTTTTGGTCCAAAAATGACTTTGGCGGAATCGACTCAAATGGTGATAAACACTTGCATGGGGATGTGAAAATACAAATAGAGTGATGTTTCGAGGGTTGTGCTCGTTCGAGTATAGTTTGACTGGGAAATAATAGCGAAAACCGCATTTTTCCAACTTCATCGGCCAAAATCTAGCGAAAAAACCCCTTCTTCAATAGCCTTTCAAATTTTCAAACAACATGGGCGGACTTACTCTTTCACATTCTACAATAAAAATGCGTGCAAGTTTCCTTTGTGATAGCAAAAATTGATTTTAAAAACACTTGAGTATGGTTTTTGGGCTCCACCTTGTAGGGTTCAAGTCGAAAAATTCTGAAAAAAATCACCATAGTTTCAGTCATTTTTCCGAGTTTTTTGAGACCAAAGCAAGTCTCTAGCACGTCGGAGGTCTGAGAAACGCCATAGCCGGATCGACGACCGGAAATTTCCTAAAAGCCGGCCGTGGGACCATTGACCTATATTTTTGGAGAGAGGGTCTTTGGGGTATTACCACATCATAGTATGGTGGTAATAGCTTGTACTTTTTGCAAATGTTCCTGACCTGGTACATTTTCTCCTGATTTCTGTGATAAATTACAAAACTTAGAGAAAATTGAATTTCTCATGAAAAAAGATAAAATGATATACGCCTTACATTATTATACTTTATTACGTTCAATATAAAATTGAACTAATAATATTTTGTTAGATATTATTCATGATGCGCAAACTTTTAATGATTAATCACAGGTGATTAATGTGCATTATTATGTTTTTCCTATTCTTTTTTTATCATTTTTATACATTCAGAACTCACTGTATTTTCTTTCAGAAAATATCGTATTATGCTGTGGCAAATTATTACATCGGAGGACCACCCCTCGACATCTACGCCAAAGCAAGAATGGGGTATGTTTCGTTAATACAGTCAATAAGTTTTACTGCACATAACAGGTGCATTTATGTGTACTGTCATTACGAGGATGCCAATGGATGTTTCGAAAAATGTAAAAAATTCGAAAAACAATGGAATCGCGATTTTGTGAGTTTCTTTGATTCCTGAACTGATTTCGAGACAACCTTTTGATGTCTCATACATTAAGCGTCGTAAGAGTGCCCCGGATTTCACTGATTGCAACTTAACTGTTATCACGGATCAGAAGAGCTGCGAAAGCGAGTGAGTCGTTTCAGCAATTCTCTCATACAACAAATACAACGAATACATGTAAAAACAGCGTTAAAACTATGAATTCCAGTTGCATTTCAATCTCACTCAAGCAAGATCAGACAGAAAAAGTGTGCACTTCACTCTGCGATTCGCATTTCTCGTACCCCGAAAGAGAGGAATACCAAAAGGAATCAATGTTCTACTGTTACAACGAAGAGTTCAGATTCGTTCTTCCTTGGGTTTGATCGATAAAGTCATGCTTGCTATTAATCAGTTGTGAACGGAAGCTTAAGCTATTAGTTCAATCTAGTTCAGTTGCTACAACTATACCAATACAACATCCGATTCGTGCTCCCTTGCGATTAAACTGCCTATGAGTCCGCTTGGTGGTCAGCAAGTGGATGGAACAGAGAAAAGTCGTACTGTCTGACAATTTGGCCACAGGTGTCACCTTTTGCCCCATTAGAGCGAAATTCCAGCCATTTCGTCATAGGCGACTTTTCCGCGCCAAGGATCACCCTCCTTATTCCGAGGATTTCTACGACAGTAGACATTTAGACATTTATCCTAATATCAAGCAATGGGCCGGCAGAATGGCAACTTGGGGGAGGGGATTAGGATCTTCGTACTCAAAGGGTCAAGGGATGAAATCCCCTTACATGTATGTATGTTTCTCTCAAGAAGGAAAATGCTACAAGAATTATAATTGATAAAAGTTAAAGCGAAATCGATCCATTGAGGAAAAAAATCTGAGAGAAATGTGAGAGATCGAGTTTGCTTGTTCTAAGTGTTCAAAGCGGAATAAATGATTCATTCGAGCTTTGTTTGTTGGGAGGAATAGGCAATCTTCATTTCTTATTGATCGGCACTTCTCTTCAGAATTTCTTCATTTCTTTCGAAATGAAGAAATTCTGTTTTTTTTTTCCGACCTGTGCACTGTGTGCTTCACGATCATTACAATGTCCTCGCTGACCAGATCTGCTGCGCAGGAATACGGTTTGATTTTTCACAATTCGCACATAACTCACAATAATTGTAGGGACCTGCCCGCTAAAATATGAGGCCGGTTGCGTAAGAATCAATAATGACCCGGAACAGTGAAATTTCGAAAACGTGCAAAGAGAGGTTCTCGAGGGTGGTCATCATCAAGGGCAACTTCATTTTACACCAACTCGATCGGTGCAGCCGTGCAGCAACCATGCTGCAACCATGCTTTAACACATATTTTCCTCATAACTTTTGCTCTAGTTGACCGATTGGTCTGAAAATTTAACAGCATAATTTTGAAACATGAGCAATCCAACCATGGATTTCTTTTTTTATATCAAAATTTGCATATGCAAATTCAAAATGCGATTTCGAATACCAGGCGGAAGTGGAAGCTGATTTTAGCAGCGTTCGATGCACCTTGTCCTAGGGATCATTTTTATGTCCTAGGTTGTGGGTTAAAAAAAAGTAATTTTCGAGATAATTGAGGTTTTGTATTTATCAATTCGTATGTTTCATTGTTTTCTATTTCAATTGTCGGCCGGAATGGCGCGGCATCGAATGAAACATATCTTCATTTCTCAATCGAAGCGCGCAGTGAGCGGTAAGTGAATGAAAAATGAATACAAAACCTCAATTATCTCGAAAATTATTATTTTTTAACCCACAACCTAGGACATAAAAATGATCCCTAGGGCAAGGCGCATCGAACGCTGCTAAAATCAGCTTCCACTTCCGCCTGGTATTCGAAATCGCATTTTGAATTTGCATATGCAAATTTTGATATAAAAAATGAAATCCATGGTTGGATTGCTCATGTTTCAAAATTATGCTGTTAAATTTTCAGACCAATCGGTCAACTAGAACAAAAGTTATGAGGAAAATATGTGTTAAAGCATGGTTGCAGCATGGTTGCTGCACGGCTGCACCGATCGAGTTGGTGTAAAATGAAGTTGCCCTTGATGATGACCACCCTCGAGAACCTCTCTTTGCACGTTTTCGAAATTTCACTGTTCCAGCGTTCACACAAGCTTGATTGATTCTTACGCGACCGGCCTCATATTCTTGGTTCAGTGAAGGCAATGAGTTGATGTGCTATGCACATTCAGGGAACGGGCCCTATAGTTTCACGGTACGTCATTATGTGAGGGGTGAAAAAATTGAGGTTTAATTGCTACTTGGATGTATCGAAGATTGCTTTTTTCTCGTTTTTAGCACAGTGTGGCCGAGTGCGAGTCTAAAAGCGACGTCATCCCAATTCCATCATCAGAGGAGGTGAGTGATATTCATAAATTTCGAGAATTCAATGGCTACTTAGATGCTGAAACGGATCATCGCTTTGGGCCACTCGACATTTATCGGTCTCACTTGCGCTGGAGGTAAAAAAATTGGGAAAATATAAATGAAAAAAACTGCGAAACCGGAATGAAATCAAAGATTTTTTTCCAGAAAAATGGACGTGGATCAACGGAAAGTCTTTCGACAGGAACATATTCAAGGAATTGATTCGAATCGTTCCCGAATCGTGTATTAATTCGACTCTCCGTTACGCTGTATCTGCCAATAGCGATGAAACTCGAGTTATGGCCGTCGATTCAAGTGCACTCCTCTTCACGGTGCTGTGCTTGAGAAGGTACGATGTGGCACTTGTGGAGTTCCCCGGAAGAACGAAAATGTTTCACTCATTCTATGCATTAGATTGCTCCACACAGGGTTGGTGTCGGGTGGAAGGTGGTTAGACACTCTTCCGGCGAACTCCATAATTGCCGATGCACTCACCAATATGAATTTAATTGAAGTGAAAACTGTTCAGAAGCAATTCATCGGCATCAAGGTGGGCTCTGGAAAGCTACGTGGTCGGTTTGCACACAGTTTGTGCACCCGAAATGCGACTTACCTTTGACAGTAGCAATTATGCATGGCCCTTCATGCTATCGTATCCCTCTGACGGAGTAGCGAATGAGATTGAAAATAGAGAGAGACGGTGTAAATTTCACTTCCAATTTGAACGAGTTCTTTCACTAGTCGCAGAATTTTCTGATTTTCGTTATTCAGCGGTACCCAGGTTCCCCTGTGGTTCATTCTCCCACTCTCTGGTGCGATCCTCGTGGTAATGAGTAGAGTTCGAAATACGGGTCGCCGTCTCTTCATTTCACACACTCTCTCGTCTCTCTGACCGGTGAGAGAGTGTGTGAAATGAAGAGACGGCAACCCGCATTTCGAACTCTAGCAATGAGCATCGTCGCTGCTATCTGTTGCAGGAAAAATGGGCGGCAGAGAACAGTTATAAATGTACTATTATGCAAAATCAGATAGATGCTCGAACTGCACATTTACAGGCTTACGCCAATGATTTTCTACACAAATTGTCTCTGCGAAGGGCAAGAAAATTTTGATTGTACTCGGCCTCAGCTATAAAGTGAATTATACAGCGCATTCGTTCGAGAACACAGAATGAACTGCAAATTTATGATGAAAGAAAACATTCGTTAGAGATGGGTCGGCTCTCAATTCAGGGAAGGGGATGATCAATATCAGTTGTTGGAGGAAGAAGGATCTTTTCCACCACACAAAAGCTCACATGAATCAGCATTGCTCGATAACAACATCTAAAAGAAGAAACTGGCATTGTTTCCTTTTCCATGCGACTTCACTGGAGAATGGAAAGCAGTTGCGAAAGCGATGGTAGAAACTCAACCTTTCATGGCTCCAACAAATTAGCGTCAGCAGAGAATGGATGAGGAGTGATTGATTGAGTTGCACGAATTGTGACTTTCAGGAACACCATTGCAGAATCCGAGAAATATTTCAGTTTCATGCTTATTTCCTCCTTTGACTGTTTATTCACAACGAACTACCAGGTGGTAGAAAAGAACTCAAAGAGATGTTATTGCTTTGCTGATTGCTCTCTAAAAGCAGTCCGCAATATCACGTTCATAGTGCGCTCTGATCAGAGTTCGAGAAGTATGAGAATCGTCTCTTCATTTCGCACTCTCAACAGTCATGGGGAGACGATGAGTGTTCGAAATGAGGAGACGATTGGGTTTATTTTGAACTATTCTTCGGATAACATCCCCTCTTTTCCCATATCCTGAGAAAAGCACTGTGAGAAGCTGCTTGTGCCACTTCTATATCAAGAACTTTCAAATTCCGAAATACTTATTACACTATTCTTCACCAGAGAAACTGGGTCGAATGGAGAGACCAGCATCAGTATTTCAACTCATGTGTGGGAGGTTTTCAAGTCAACTGAGCCCCTTGGGTTTTGCGGTTTGAGAAGCTGATGGGTTTTCACCTGCTCTGCCCTTCAGTTCGAGTCCGATTCTCTCAACTTTCCATATTCTCTCGCTTTTCTGTCAGACGATAGAGTTTGTAGACCGACACAGTTAGTCCTTTCATTTCCCCTACCAGAGAGAACGAGTCAAAATTGATTGGTTGCAGGGTAACATACATTTTCTTTTCTCTCATTCAAAAATTGGTAGTGTTCAGGAAGAGAACTGATCTTTCAAAATTCACGTTTTCTCCTCCCAAATTACTCCTTGCTGACTATTAGCTTGTCTTCTTGCGCTGTAATTATTGGTTTTCGCGTAAAATTGTGATTACGTTCATAGAGATGCTCCATCTCCGTTTTTGCTTACCTTCTGTTCCTCCGTTGAACATTTCAGGTAGATTCAGCCAAGCATGAACGAAACCATCCGCCCGTTCATCTACCGCACTCAACTAATGGATCGGCCCCTCTTTCTCTGGAACTTCATCCGGATCGAATACTTAGATAGCACTCGCGGGTTGTACTTCACGGTTGTGATGATTGAGGTATGTTTGGAAGTGATTTCCACTTTGGAGTCTTTTCAAATCTGGGAAAGGCACAATATTGAACGTTCCAGGCACTTTTCTGCGCTCTGTCCGTCTGTTTATCATCGTTTCTCATCATTCGGGCACTACAACATCCGGTAATTTATCACGAGTTTATACAACTTGAAACGACTATCTCAAACAAAACGTTCACAAAACGAACGTTTTCTCAGTAGCCAGGTGATAAGATTTAAAGCAGACTAATTCGAAAAACACATTTAACTTGTTATCTGGTTGGTGCATAAGTTTCTTTCTTTTTTTACACTTTTGTAAATTGGCCACAACTTTGCTCCCATGCGTTCAACTGATTCATGGTTTTCTGTCATCTACGAGGGCTACACTACCAGAAGTCAGTCTGCTCATTTAGACAGGATTAGTGTGCTCCCAAAGTCAGCGTAGTCGGTTTGGACACTGGTATTTCATTCAATAGCCATTCCTTGGGCGAGGGAGATACGGACAAATTCAAACCGCGGTTGCAGAGCATAGCCAATGGCAGATCATTTATAGGTGTAATTGCATTTCTAGCACAACGCACATGTTCACACGCACGCACGCACGCACGCACCTTCATATTCGAAAATAAATTTTTCATAAAATTGTTCAATTTAAATTATGCACTCGTGTGATCGTTTCGTAGGAGCTGACAAAATCAACTGTCCAAAAAATCAAAGTACCTTGCATGGTGAGTTTCAAAATTTTTTTGGAAGAAGATCCGATTATGCAACCGAGAATAACATTTTTTGAAAGGTTTAGGTAGATTTTAGGTAGATATTAGAGGTTCTCTACCTTCGGCAAAGGCTGGCCGCCGGATATTTTGTGACCAGTCGGACAACTTAGCGGTCCCCTATGACTCCCTGAAAGGGCTTAATTTTACGACATCGGGCTTTCATACAGTAGGTTGCGAGCGAGGTCCAACCAATGAGCAAATATTTAAATATTTTTCTCTTTTCATGTTCTCAATTTATTTTCCCTTGTCCTATGTAGCCGTGATTCAAAATCAACACACCACTGTAATCCTGTAACATACTCCTAGAATATGCTATGAGAGATTATGGGACAAGTAACGCAGGAGAGGAGAAATTGAGAAAAACAAAAAGAAAGAAACTTATGCACCAACCTAATAGATCAGCAGCATCAACCTTCATTTTTATTTTTTAATGAATTGAATTATTACAGCCAATACACATCAACCCTTGTCTGATCACCGCCTATGACGTCATCGTGACGATAATATCGAATGGCTCAAGGGTCGGACAGATTCTCTATGAGAGCGGAGTAATTGATAAAGGAAATGGTGAGTAGCCGAGCCATCCTACTCATTCTCGTTTTGAAATCACAGGAAAAATATGTGTTGATTAATTTTAAGTTACGTTTCATCATCCACTCTGAAACACATAACTTCTCAGACACAGTTCCCACAACCTGCGTCGTCCTCTCCTTCCTCCGTGTCTACGGGCTCACTTCGGTCACGAGATACAGTGTCACAATGTTCATGGAGCGGTGAGTAGTTCAACTTTTTTTCTGCTCAAACCATTCACCTCATGCGTTTCAGAGCTGCGCAAAACTTTGCGATCTCTCATTTTACAATGCTCTCTCGCCGGTTAGACAGAGCGAGAGAGCATGGGAAAGTGAGAGACAGTAAAATTTTTGAACAGCTTTGATGCGTTTATCAATAAGAAAAGAGCTGGTTCGGTGTTACCTAGTGAGACTCGCACGAATTCGAGATGATCATCTCTAGTGATCGTATCACTCCAGTTGTCTCGCCCTTCGCTACGTTCGAGACTACAATGAAATTGTCTCAGGGCGCTCGCCCATTCATTTCATTCGATCTCGTGGACCTAATCGCGATTTACTCTTACAGATCAGTGTCCATACTAATCAAATCATTCCAGATGCCTGGCCCTTCGCTACGTCCGAGACTACGAGCGGAACAGGAGGATCCACATTGCATTTCTGATCATAATCATCGATATCATCGTGAATACGACGATTGTAGTGATGTTGATGCTAGGTACAGTGACTTTATTGCTAAGTTTGAAACATGAGGTTAGGGCCTTTTTTATAGGATTCATTAGATATCTTTCTTAGCATTGCATTCTTGATCATCCTCATCGATATCTTCGTCAATACTACGATTGTTGTGCTGTTGATGATAGGTATGCTTGAAAACTGAAAAGTGCAATTTTTGGTACTGTTGTGGGTGAAACCATGGGTTGAGATGTTGGTTCAGAAGCGCTTAGAATGCTATTTTATTCGTTGCTTTCTTGATATTTTTAGACGAATTAGAATGAAAAAAACAATTTCTAATAAGTTGCTTTCAGACGTCCTGTCCTTCTACAAAGTCGTCTGGCTCACGTTCCCTCCCTATTTTGGAGTTTACTTTGTGAGTTGGACTGCTTACACTTGAACATTCATCGACTGGTCGGTTGTGGCTTACTCCATTCGGCCCAGGCCGCGGTATAACAGCTAGGCATTACCAAACGCGATCCCCACATAACGCATGTGAAATTGATTCACATGAAAGCATGATCAAGCAAGAACAGAAAGGCCTGTTTGCATTTCATTCTACAGGTCTTCAACCGTCTCCTGGTCCAGAACGAAAAGCGTCTGGAACGACTCAACCGCCGCATTGTCAAGCGACCCAGTGTCCAGGGCGGGTTGGGGGACAGACTGCCGAAGTGAGTGCATGAGACATCTTCTCTACGATGTAGTAAAGGTTGATGAGTGATGCCGGAATCAGTGAAGTCGGAACATTTCCCGAATTGTTCGTGACAAGATGACAACAATTCGATCTTTGTTTCCTGATTGTGTTGATGGATTCTTGAGTGGCAATGTTTTTTTTTTCAGAAAGTTCTTCGGCGACTCGGCCAAGGACATGTACACACTAAGCTTGAGGCTGCAGTTGGACGAGAATATCTGGTGTTGCAAGGTACGCACTCCATTCAGCCTAGAATGCTCATCAGAGTCATGCAGAAAGTGTTCGCTAGTGCTCAAACAGCTAGTTCAGGTAATAAATTGAAACTACATCGATTTTCGGTCCGTCTTCACTTAAGCTGTCTTTCAATGATAATATAACTTGAGCCTGCTCGGCTATGAGCAAATAGCTCAGAACATATCAAATCTACATTGATGACTTTAGATAACTTTTGAACGAATTCCAATTAGAGTTGTCTATGCGGAATGCGGAACTCTCTCCTTTTCATTCCCCTCTCTCATTCATTCCGCAACGCGGTCGACCCCCCTCAATTTGAATGCGGAATTCCGCAATGATTGCGGAATTCCGCAATCCTCATTCCCTCTCGCTCGCTTTGGAGGGATCGGCTCGCCTCACTCAATCATTCTCAGTTGGAAAAGACTATGTTTCAGTCGCTCCTACATAGGGGTATGGCGATTTTCGGAGTGTGAGAGATTGCGGAATTCCGCAATCATTGCGGAATTCCGCATTGAGAGGGGACCGGCTCCCTCCAAATGCGGAGTGAGGAATGAGAGGGAGAAATGATGCGGAATTGCGGAATAAATTCCGCATAGACAACTCTAATTCCAATACGCATGCAGTGTATTACTCTTTTCAGCAACTCAGTCGAGGCAGTTACATCTTCGTTATTGGACTGACGACGATTACGGTGAGTGTGATTGTGTTTTCCGAGGTGCTCAGTCCGATAGAAAAGTTGTAGCACATTCGGCATGCTTTAGATCCGAGTTGGCCCAAAGTTTGCCCAATACGTCCTTTCCAGCTAATCGAGATCGTTCCTCCCATGTTCTCGTACACTCGCGAGACCATTGGCACTCTGATGATCATGATGGCACTCGGGAACCTGGTGATACCACTGTGAGTTTGATTTTTTTTACGAATTCAAGTGAAATCATTCCTAATCACTTTACAATTGTCGAGTAACTGTGCCTTGCTAATCTTGAGTGACGCTGAATAAGCGTATTTTTGAAAACAAAATCGATCATCAAGTCAGCCTTTCTCACAGTGGCGTTATTCGCATGCACGCCCTCATAAAACATAAAGGCGATCACTTTCGCACACTCAACAGAACATGATCACTGCTAGGGCATATGAAACATATTTTTTTCGAAATCTTTCACCTTTTTATCATGATTTGCTTCAGAGACGCAATCCTCATGCATTCCTCGTAAACCATAAAAGCATGAGTAGAACCATTTGAGGATGATTGTATTTTCAAAACCCGAATCGATAACCTAGCCCGAACTCATTGCAGTGGCGCCATCCTCATGCACGCCCTCATCGCGTGGTCACTGGACAAACTGCGCCCGCTGATCGTCCCTGCCTTCATCTACGGATGGTACGAGAGAAGGAGGATGAGGGAGATGAAGAGGAGCAGGAGGGTCACTTTGTGAGTTCTGATGCATAGATATTTACTAGATAGTAGTTTTTAACGTAGCAAACTAGGGTCAGTTCACCTCGAATTAGTGCCTTTATCCACTCTTGGCACGAGAGGAGGAGGATGAGGGAGATGAAGAGGAGCAGTTGTGAGTTGCATCTCCCCAAGTTTCTGCTCGATTTTGTTTGGAAATTGTGATAAATTCTTCAGTTGCTTATTGGCAAACGTGAATCAGCCGATGAGGAGTAGCCACTAATTGAGACGTTTCACCCGCTTGGATTCACGAGATTTTTTCAGTGAGACCCAGATCGCGCCCGACTCGGACAGTCGTTACTCGCGAGAGACGAACGAATACTTTGGACAACTTTCGACCCAGTGGGAAGCATCGTTTGAGAGCGTCTACATTTGAGACGGACGATAACATATCATAGTGCCGGATGTGCAGTGCATAGATCATAGATGACATGAGCTGTCGCGATGTTGACGAATTTATTAAAGATAAACTGTTATCAACACAAATTTTCTTTTTGTTTCTCGATTGTAGTCCAACTTTGGTAGATGCAAGTGTCTAGTTGCAATTTTTCTTGCAAAGAAGGATACTGATAAATGTTGCAAATTTCCATTTGAAGTATACGTCAGTAATTCTCGGGTTTTGGGTGGCTTGATTTCACCTGCTCTTCGGCTTCATTCCGAGGTTGCGGGCTACCTAGAATGCATCGATTTCGATAGAATTCCTTCATCTTTCGCTATTTTCTGTCCAAAACGCCCAAGTTTGATGCAGAATCATGCGATTTTAGTGAACTACTGATCCCTTTCGCCTAGAAAAAAAACCGTTGTTGCCAATATTCTTTTCTCGTAGACATCAATTACCAAGCGCTCGCCTACATAATAGGCAGTTACGTCTTGTCGCTTCTTTTGACGAGAATCTGTAACTGAACATCGATTTAAGCTGCATTGGAACGTTTTGTCTCTCATTGTGGTTCGCGTGCAATTATTGACGATATTTCGGTCTATTAATTGTTTTCTATAGTTCCGTCATCATTGGTTCTTCAGTTTTCTCATTCAGTTTTCTATTCACCATCCAGGATTAAGATGAACGACTCCCATCTGCGACCGTTTCTATTTCGCAGTAGTCTCATCCCAGGTAATGATTGTAATGTTACTAGCGAAAAAATGTGAAAAAAAGATGTGAATAGAACCTTTTTTCAGGCGATATATGGATGCTCAATTTCATCCATACCGAATACCTCAAAGACTTTGATCGACTTTACACTGCGATTGCACTTACTGAGGTATGCTCTTTTTCACGTTTTAACCAGCGCATACTGAGCTATTCTGAATTCACGCAAAATTTCAGGCAATCTTCTGCATCATTGCCGTAGTCATATCAGCCTTCCTGAGCTTGCAGGGCCTACGGCATCCAGTGAGCGTTAAAAATTGCATTATTGATTATTAATTTAAATGATTTTTTGTAAATTTTGTTTTCAGCCAGTTCATCTAAACCTGGTCCTCGTAACCGTCTACTACATGGCTTGGATCTCAATGTCGAATGCCGCTCGCGCTGGACTCATTCTGTTCGAAGCAGGCCTGGTTTCGTTCAGGAGCGGTCAGTTTTCAAAAAAATCGAATCTTTCTTCTAATATTTGTCCAATAGTCTGAGTTTGAGTCTAAACGTTAAAGAAAGTTTCCTCAGTATCTCACATTTCGCCTCCGCGCTGCGGAAGAGTGGATATTTTTGGATGCACCTGTCTCAAGCAGATAATAACTACCTGACCTTATTTTCTGACTGAGAATGTCTGAGTTTTAGGGATGTATAGGTTCATTACAACTTTCTCTTGGGTTTTCGATAATCATTGTGCTATTCCGGTCGACTGGTCGGTGCAGCATTTAATGAAGTGATAAAGTTTTAGTGGCGTTCCACTTCCCTGCCTCAATCTGAGCTTTCGCTTTTACAAAAACAACGTGACCTGAGAATATCATTCGAACTCTTCGAACTCATCTGCTCACTAATGCGACCTGGGCACTACGGATCTCTGGCGAACAGTGCGGAATAACCACCTGTTCACTTTAGACGACGTCCCTCTCCTCTGCCTCATCCTCTCCTTCCTTTACTTTCTTTCATTACCTTTTCTAAAAACGCAGAAATGAGGAACAAAAGCGTGGAATGCTTTGTATTTCGCTCAATCTTGCATGTGTATTTCCAGACGACGTCCCCCTCCCCTGCCTCGTCCTCTCCTTCCTCCGTCTGTACGGCATCGTGTCCATCACGAAGTTCGGACTGGCGATCTTCGTGGAACGGTAATGTTTCCTTCACTACCTCTTTTACTCATTAATTCTAAACAGCAACACCTAGTTTTTCCTACTCATTTGAGCTCCCTCATCACATGCCTCAGCATTGTAATGTCCTAATCAGTTTACTGTTCCAGCTGTCTCGCTCTTCGCTACGTCCGCGACTACGAGAGTCGACCGCGTCTGCACATTGCGGTCTTCATGATTCTGGCTGATCCACTGATTACCGTCCCGTTGACGCTGGCCATCTGGCTGGGTATGTTAGACAACAGAAGGAAACCAATCTCAATCTGATCGGGGACTATCGCGGAGACTGTATGCTAAATCAGGCGATGCAGCAATGTTAAGATACTTTTTTGTGGCCTCTTGGTTGTATTTGCCTGCTGACGCTCGTGCATCTCATATTCTTCTTCATTCCAGACTACCTGCCCGGCTACAAGATGTCCATGCTGTCCATGGTGCCCTACTTCTTCTTCTATTTCGTGAGCCATTCTTAGTTTGCCAACGGATAATCCTTCCAATTCGGATGTAAATGATCCATTTCACAAACCGTTGAAGTGTCGTATACTATTTAGTTGTTATTCATGTGATTCATCAATTCGCAGGCCATCACCAACCTGTACGCGCAAAACGAGAAGCGACTGGAGCATCTCAACCAGCGGGAGGTGCGACGGCCGAGCGCCGCCGCTACTGGGCTGGGCAGGTTCCCGAAGTGAGCTGGATGCTTCTTTTCTCATATTCGGCCTCCTCTTCCTTGCAATACTCTAGATTGAAACAATGATAGTCGAAAACGACGACGTTTCGGTTGGGCACAATTTGGTAAAAGTTGCACATGATTCAAGATGAAAACGTGAATATATGAGATTCCATATTCCAGAAAGTTCTTCGGCGACCACTCCAAAGACATGTACACACTCAGTCTGCGGCTGCAGTTGGATGAGAATATCTGGTGTTGCAGGGTGCGTTTTCAGTCTCTAAGCATGAAAAATCTGCGGAAAAATCGTCTTATTTTCTGCAAATTTGTAGTCTAAATCTAGTTGGCGAAAGTTTTTCGCACCTGCCAATTTGCAATTGAGGAGGCGGCTCTGGGTGATCATGGGGATCACTGAGCTCTGCATCTTGCAGAAAACAGTGAAAATTATCTGTTGTTGTGAATCTTGAAAAAAGGAGAAATTGCATCAGTCAACATGCTATTTTCAGCAACTCAGTCGCGCCAATATGAGTATTTTTAACAGAAACCTTGCAGAAAAGAGACCAAAATGGACGGTTGTTGTGAATTTCGAAAAAGGGAAAATTAAATCTGTGAACGAACTGTTTTCAGCAACTCAGTCGCGCCAATATGCGTATTTTATACAGAATCCTTGCAGAACAGGGAAAAAAGCATGGATATTGTGAATTACGAAAAAAGGGGAAAATTAAATCTGTCAACGAACTATTTCCAGCAACTCAGTCGCGCCAATATGAGTATTTTTAACAGAAACCTTGCAGATCAGGGAAAAAAATGCATGGTTGTTGTGAATTTCGAAAAAATAAAATAAATGTATTCAAATTGCCATTTTCAGCAACTCAGTCGCGCCAACCACATCTTCATCGTTGGCATCGTGACGATTACGGTAAGTTCTTAGCAATACAAGACGTGATTAGAATTTTCACGCATTTCGAACGATTACAGAGCCACGAGAATGAGCATGAAAAACAATGAAAAAAAGAAAATACTTTTTCTACCTAATCAGGATATGTCTCAGCTCTTTGTCACCATTAATTCTCTGAGTTTTTAGCAGTAGATTGTATGAATAAATCTAACTTGCAGCACTAAACAATATTCGATTTGAAACAAGTCCAGCTCTTCGTCACCATTCCTCCCCTCCTTACCTGCACAAGGGATAGGAAACTTCTTGATAGATGGCCTTCTAGATCGTTCTAGACCTTTCCAGTCATTCTCCTCCGTTCAGAGAGTGCTGGGTGCGGTTCATGATTTTCGTATATTCAATCCTTCCAGCTCCCTGCTCTTTAGAATTCAACTAGCTTGGAAAGCCAAAAACTGTGTTTTCTCAATCTCCAACCGATTTGATTGTCATTTCTCATTCCTTCCAGCTCTTCGTGACCATCCCTCCCCTGCTCACGTACACACGGGACAACGCGTGGGTGCTCATGCTACTCGCGTCTGTGGGGAACCTGCTCATTCCCGTGTGAGTTTCGATTTTTTTATTTTCTGTTCCCATTTGTTGATTCAACTGATGTTGGAAGTATCAGCATCGCAAATATGACATGGCTCTTGAGTCAGCCATGAAGCATATTCGTTCTCAAATGTTCATGAAATTGAGGCGAAATACGATGACGAAAAGAAGAGAAAAAGATAAGCTGCTAGGAAATTACTACGATTTCGCGAGCGCGATTTTCCAAGTTTATTTTCCAGTTTCACAATCCTCATCAAAGCCTCAATCGGGTGGTCACTCGATAAGCTGAAGCCACTGATCGTTCCAGGCTGGGTGTTTGAGTGGTATCAAACCAGGTAACGCTCTAAAACTGTGCTATTAACTTTTTTTACTTTCTGCAAGTTTGTAGCGCAAGTCTGGGCATCTGTCATCTGTCACGTGTAATAAATAATCTATTATCTCATTAACTCAATTCAGGAAAAGAATGCAGCAGGTGGTTGAGCAGAAGAAAAGCAGGAAAGTCACGACGTGAGTTCTCTTCTTTTTTTCGCATTTTCTGAACTTTATTTTCTTGGAAATCGAAAGAAACCACCTGTATTTTGCAGCATTCAGTGTGGTTTAGCGTCTATTTCGACGAAAACCTCTGCATTTTGACTTCAGCAGATTTATTAAAACCAGTACCTCGAGAGTGATGAAATGAGCAAAATGAAGATCCGGTGACTTGAATTTCAAATTCCATTGCAGTCAGAGCCAGATTGAACCCGAGTCCGAGTCTCGCTACTCACTGGAAACGAAAGAATACTTCAGCCAACTGAGCAGTCAATGGAACAAATCATTCGATAGCATTTACATGTAGAGGTCATTGTTCAGATATCAAACATTCAATTCCTCTATTGTAAATTTACATTATTCTGTACAAAGTTCATTTTCTATTTCCAGTTGTCCTAAATTGCGTATAGTGTGCGTACATCAAATCAGTAAGTGCAGAGTCTCGCTACTCACTGGAAACGAAGGAATACTTTAGCCAACCTAGCAGTCAATGGAACAAGTCGTTTGATAGTATCTACATGTAGAGGTCATTGTTCAGAAATCAAGCATCCAGCTCCTCTGTTGAAAAAGTGCATTTTTCTGTACAAAATTCATTTTCTATTTACAGTTGCCATAAATTGTGCATAGTTTGCGTAGAGCAAGTCAAACACAAACAGTAGAGCAAACACCGAATTCCCAAATTCGCAGGGAAACTAAGGAGTACTTCAGAACACTGATCAGTCAATGGAACAAGTCATTTGATAGTATCTGCATGTATACACAGATCAAAAAAGTTTAGCCGTCTGTAAATACGTCTTTTTCATTTACTATTCGTACCGATTGATCCTGTATAGAGTCGGTTCAGCAGCTCTGACTGAATTATTTTCCACTTGTATAAAGGTTGATGATACCGAAGTATTCATGAAGTTGTTTGGTTTATTTCGCCAGTTTTTGTGGTTAACAGCATCTGAGAACAGACTTTAGTCCTCTCAAATCGCCTTTGAAACTCAACCAAGCGTCTCTGTGACGCACATCCTAACGAGTTTGCAAACGAGCGAGAAATCCGGGTCGTCGTCTCTTCAAGCTGCACACTCTTTCGCTACTCTTGCTTCTCTGATCGTATCTTCAGTTCACACGTTCTCTCGTTTCTCTGGCCAGCTAGAGAGCGAACGGGAACAAGAGAGTTCTCAGTGATTGAAAAAGAAAAGGAAGGAAGTTCAACCGGAAGTTTCGACGAACAATGGAGACCATTGACGACATCCCACTTCTTCCCTTTGAACTTTGCAAGAAATCCGAATGTAAATGTTTAGCACTTGTGAAGTTCTCCGGAAGAATTATATTGCTTCACTCATGTATTGCCCTGTAAACAGGGTTTGTGGGCGGTTCTCTTCAACAGGTACTCTTCCGGTGAACTCCACAAGTACCGAACTTTCACGCCATTTCCGCGAGCAAATCAGATTGTATTGAACAAGTAAACACTAACGTAAGAAACAGAATTATAATACTGATTTTATCGACGAGGTCTGAAACGACAACGGTTGAGCAATGCAATACAGTAAGAAAGAACGATGAGCGGCAAATTCCGATATTTACAACGATCACTGGAGTCAAAAATGAATAAATCAATCGATAAAGCACGAAAATCGATACCCGTAGGTCTAGTGTTGAGCGTTGATGTTCACTAAATGCTGTGTAAAGCTTGCTGGGTCAAGGGGAATTACTCGTAGGGGGGTTCAAAATATTGCTTGGTGATTTGTGAAAATGATTTTGTTAATTCTTCAAAAACTCGAATCGTGGTTATTACTGCTTGTCTGCCTTGTCCTCTTCGAAGCGAACGGATGGCCTGGAAATTAGGAATTTAGTGACTTCGAAAAGTTATGTTTCATGATTGGCTCTAGGTAGGAAAGCTTTCGATTTTTCACTGATGAGCAGCCAGCTTTGTTACAGATAAATTGAATAATGAATGATAAAATTATTTAAATAAAATAATTATGTATATCACTCACTTCGGCGAAGCGGGTCTGCTCACAGACGTGGCCGTCGTTGACGCCAGGGAGCTCTTCCTGCTCGTGGGCCGGGAGTTGTTCTGGAATGAGGGAACGTCAAATTCGTCATCCTCCCAGTCATCATGAAGATTCTCCATTCTCGCGCTCGTGACGGACGGTCCACTCTCACCCCCGCTCTCTTCCACCCCCAGTCTGGAGAATCCTCGTCCGTCAGCTTGGGCAACCGGATGAGTATCGCCCACTCGGTACACTACAAAAGGAGGACCCAGGACGGAACCCATCGTCTCAAGTGATCTACCGTCAAGAAAGGCCCCATTCACGAATCCTGCCTCGTGAGTTTGCTCTAAACCACGCTACGTATGGACTTCGGTGGGTGGATGATCTACTTCACGCCTCAAACGGACTAGACCAAGCGCGACCTCAGTTAGACCTCAGTTGAGAAGATAAATGTAAGAAGATTCCATCCCTTGACCCAACGACACTGTGAGTACGAAGATCCCAATCCCCTCCTCTAAGTTGCCGCCCTGCAGGCCCATTGCCTCGATGCCAGGATAAATGTATCATGCTTCTCCAACCAACCCTATTGGCGTTCTGCAGTTCATGTCAGTGCAGAAATGATCTTGGTTTGAGTCTAGTTTTTACGAACTGTACGAAAGATAATGATTCTGGGATGTGATGAGGGATTCTTACCCTGCTCGTCGGCGCCGAGTTACTGCATGACGACCGGCTCGGCGGGCCATCCACAACAATGGTCGGGATAGCAGATCGATCGATGGCCGAGGACGGCGAGAGCCGAGTTGCGGTTGAGGAGGCGGTGGATGCGTCCTGGAAATGGAAGCAAACTGAAATCGCTCCTTCACAATCAGATGCTTCAACGCCCGTAACATCTATAAGCCTGTCTTTTCGTTTATTTGTATTGTTCTTGAGAACCAAATCCTCACTCAACACATTTTTCGAGACACGCAAGAAGAAATGCTGGTGTGAAACATATCATTTTTTACAGAGAAAAAAGAAAACGAACCGGCTGATGAATGGACAGTGTGAGCCTCTCAATTGCTTCCGTGACGACCTCAGTGGAAGATTTGGGTCTGGAAAACAGTATTTGGAAGGTGAAGATTGCCTAGTGATGATGCTATCTGTGCTCAATTACCTAGTGATGATGCAATCAGAAGACAAACCTCTCATCCCCGCTATTAGCAGCGAGATAGTCATTATCCTCCCGGTCTGTCTCATCTCCCTTTTCTCCACGCCGAGTAGGGGAGTGGTCGGTGATGGTGGAGCGGCGAGATCTGGACGAGAATGTTGATTAGGTTATTGAGATTATCGATTGATATGGAGTGCTACGGTAGGTCCAAGAAAGAGTATCGCTCTATAATTTCCAATAAAATACAGATAAGTTTCACACGGGATTCATAAAATGAAAGACATAAAAGAAACAGTTTTACTGTGGGGTTGCGATTACAAAGAACCATTTCTAAGGAATTTTAAGTTAAATCGATTCATGAGCCTACAGTATGCTACCGTACCTGAACGAGGATCGCGAACTGCACGTGGACCTCCGTCTCGAGTAGAACTGGTCGATCACGAAGTTCTCCAGACGAACGACCTGAGAGTACGGTGGGTTACGGTATTATCGATCTAGTTGCAACATTTGGCATGATATAGTAGTCTAATATGAAGAAAATACAGCTTTCGTTCAAATGTTTTATGAAATGTCGTGATAACAGGAGCTAATCATTCTTAGCGTTCTCTACTTCTCTTCGTTTTTCTCTCTATCACTCTGCAGGATGCAGGGGTAATCGCGTCATATGACATTCTTAGATGGTTATTTCGTTGCTACTCTGCGCATACTCCTTCGCATTACTCATTCCCCGTGCGCTCATAACTCAATCAAACGAAGTGCGCTGGAATTCGTTAGTGCACTAATAAAAGCTCAGTAAACAGACTTGAATATTCAACCAGTTGCGCGAGAATGCATTAGCACTGCTCGAGCACTAAGAATAGCTCAGAAAATATCGCTTCTCTCAAATTCTAAGTGTCATTAATGATTTTAGAAACCATCTCACCTTCTCAATTGAGTTGGCGAATTCGACTTCGTTGAGCACCTTGAAGTCAAAGTTGGTCGAGTCCTTGAGCTCCTCTTTAAAGCGAAGGATCGTGGGGTCATCCTGGAAATTAATTTCGGGTATTTCCTTGGATTACTTCAATGATTATTTCAATGTTCCTCTATACATCTTTGCATGTTCGACTCGCTCGGGGTCGGAAACACAGTCAGTCATAGGCTGAACTACGTAAAAGTTTAATGAGTTGAAGTGCTACTTTCAGACTTTCAAAGAGTCTCAGTCTCATTAGCGCCTCACGAGATTCACTGACTCACACTCGCCCAGTTCACGATTGTCGATGTAATGCTATCAACGCCTCTTTCTTCCGATCGGAAAGCCTACTCTCTTCATTCCCCATGATCTCTCGGCTCTCTGAGAGGCGAGGGACTCGGATCTCATAGAGTGCGATCACTAGGGGTAGTTAGACCTAATTAGCGCTTTCGGGAGTGAGGAGTCAACACTTTTTATAGGATCACGAGACAGGGGTCGACTATTGAAGGATCGCTCTTTTACGAGCACTTATCGGGCGCTTGAAACGTATCTCATCGAGTTGCATGATAAAGAGCGCAGAAAACAAAAATTCAATGAGCAATTATGCTTCACAAACGCTAGAGGCCCTGTGCACAAGCCAGTCTCTAATAGTCTGGCAATTGTCACCTGAACACAAACTAAAAAAATATTCTCACCGCGACGGATCCGAAGCGCGTGCACAGCATGGCGAGGTCGTAGAAGACGTGCAGTCTGGAATGGAATTACGCCATTATTTCAACATTCAAGTATCTTTTCTGAGCGTTTTCTATACAATACCTGCTCCGATTTGACCTAGTTTTCCGATAATGCACCTTCTTGCTAGCATCATCTATCGCTTACCTTGAAGGGTGCATCGGCCTCCTCCAAATCCTTCGACCCATCACGAAGATTTCGGCGTACTCTTGCTTGACCTGGAATGAATGTAGATGTTTTAGTTGTCTTGACTCCGATCTCGACTTGGTTTCATCTGTTCTTCAAAATCCGATATTCTGATGCATGTTCAATGTTCGAATGAAATCAATTCGTGATCTTTTTTTTATTCCCGATCACTTCCTCCTCGTGTAACATGTGGTAACTCTTTCCTCTCATTCGTCTTGATGAAAGATAAGATACCAGAGTAAAGGAGAAGAGAAAGGAGGTTAAGAAATAGGGAGATCGGAAGAGAGGATAGAGTAGAGGAGAAGCAAGAAACGAAGAAGAGGAGGGAATAGATCAAAAGAAGGGGCTGCGAAAGAGAAGAGAGAGAGAGAGAGAGGAAGGGAAGGAGCTCTAAGTGTAAAGTGCCTATTTTCTCTCCAGGATCGCATTCCAAACATCGGTTGAGTTAGGGAAGGTGAGAGATCAGGCAAGAAGGAGAGAGTCAGAGAATAATGTTCTCGTATCTCCTCATTCGGCCTGGTCTCTTACTGGTTAGAGAAGGCGAGAGACAATGTGATTTTGAGAGAGCGAGACAATCCCATCCAAAACATGAGATTCATCGTGATACGAATGCGTTGTTTAGACACGAGGACAGCAACAAGTCTTCAACAGGTGGCTGAGATTTGGGAGGCTAATGCTTGTCAGAGACTCTCAAATACGTGCTTTCTCTCACTGATAGCATCAACTAGTGATTGTGCTAAGTCAGGATAGTGGTAGCAGAGGACTAATGTCGGCAAGCTAGATCTGGCGGGAAGAGGGGAGCTTCTTTCCCCATGATAAATCACTAGCAGTTGCTCCATGCTAGTACACTGAGGCTAATGCATGAGCTAGGAGCTTGGAATTGAGACTCCCGTTTTCTCTTCAGGTTCTTAGTGGTTTGAGGCTAAGACCTAAGAACTAGGACTAAGAAGGTCTAAGGTCTAAGTAAAGCCTTACCTCTTCCCAAACTTTCCTCTTCGCTTCGGGCTCACTCAATAGGAGCTGACGCAATGCAACAATATTCTAATGAAAGTCTAAGGATGGGGCCTTACACCCCCCCCCCCCCCCTTGTTAGTCAGGGTCTAAGGAATAAAGAAGAATGGAAAGACGTCTTACCTCCTCCCAGACCTTCCTCTTTGCTTCGGGCTCAGAAAGGAGGGGCGCGAGTCGATAGTAGCAGGCGTAGATTGCCGAGGCGTACCTGCAATGAAATTATTGATCAGAGTGATCTATTTCCCGGTTCTACAATCCGGTCAGAGTTTACGGCTCTGAGATGGGATCAATGGACAAAGACGTCACTTGAGCAGGAACTAGTAATGATCATCAGGCAGATGAGGAACTAGAACTATGGGCGGGATAGGAACCAGATGTCGCGATGTGTGCAGTGTGATCGGAGGCGACCATGACCTTCGCGCGTCAGGCCACGAGCTGTTCTATTTCTAGCGCCTCGTGCGCAGTTCAAAAATGAGATTAGAGGACAGAAGCACCAAACTATAATTTACAGAATCAGGTTAACCAAGCAAAAGACACCCTGATGGCACTGTGCTTGCTGTGTGATCGAATGGGATCATGACCTTAGCACGTCATTTCTAACGTTGCGTGCACCTATCCGATTTCTAAGACCGTCAGCCGAAACATATCGCTATAACTATTGCAGCATTTTCCTAGTAGTTGTCCATTAAAACGTACGTGACGTGAACTCACCAAGCCAAGTAGCAGTACTTCTTAGGAATCGCTTGAAGACGGTCCAGCCACTCCTCGCAAAGGCGTTTGCGCTCCTCGGGTTCGCCCTCTTCCGGGTCACCGTACTGAAATTAAGCACATGATGCCGAGAGTGCAAATCTTCGAAATTCAGACCTGGGCACGATTCGAAAGGCATTTTATTGATTCATGCAACATAGCTTCATCATCCAAGCCTATGATAGGGAATCGGATAGGGAATCGAGAACATGTACTACAGTTAGACTCAATGAAACACCAACCTGGAACCTGAACAAATCATTTGCCGTCCAGTTATCGCCCTTCTTCCTCAGTCTCTCCAGCTCGTTCGTTGGCTTGCGAGAGATCTTCGAGGCGACCACCTTGCGGATGGGGCGGTCTGAAAATGTGTTGATTAGTTAATTAATTAATTAAAGTATACTTTTTTTGCATCAATGGTTGGGGGAGGTTGAATGTAATTTTATTGTGAACAGTATGAACGAAATAGATCAACTTCTGCGCGCTTCTCAGCCTATGAGAAAAATGTGAAACCTATTTTATGCGACCACATTGCGGAATATTTATGATTCATTTTATTTTGTGATTGATGCCAGGTGAACCAAGAATAATCATCTACCTCGCGCGTCTCAACCAATAAACACTCTTTGAAACATACCGAACAATTTCACTTTGCCTAAATTG
The DNA here is from genome assembly GCA_900490845.1 of Pristionchus japonicus. Taxonomy (NCBI): domain Eukaryota; kingdom Metazoa; phylum Nematoda; class Chromadorea; order Rhabditida; family Neodiplogasteridae; genus Pristionchus; species Pristionchus japonicus. The sequence continues at coordinate 99,300 of LS493737.1, read as the reverse complement.
GAAATGACTCCTATCACGATGCGTGGAAAAAATCTGCAAAACATACCAAACAATTTCGCCGCTATTCTCTGTAGGATACTCTTCAGCGGCATCGTTTGGGAAATGTAGAAGGGAAGACTAAGCCGGGTCTCCGGGTTGCGGGTCCTTTAGGTCCTCCTTCTCTCGAAGCTCCGCCCCTCCCTCCCCTTCCGCCTTTTATTCCCTAGGGAGAGGATGGATGCGCTCGTGGCTGCTCTAGTCGTCGGGGCTCTCTCATCTCTCCCTGTGCTCTCTAACTTCGTATGACTGCCTGGAGATTCTCTGCGCTCTATCACTTCCGCGTGCTCTCTCGCCCTCTCTAACCGGCCCTCTACTCCAGTTGCTCGCTCTCTAGAGTGGCACTCAACCCGTCATCAAGAGGAAAAACCTAAGTAGAGTAGTGGACCTCAAGACTCTGAGTCATCGATCTCCCCTTCCTCTTCCCACACGAGGCAGGGCGATTACTGAAAATATCTCGAGAGTATCGAATTCGCGAGCTATAATGGGCTCGGGAAGGGCAGTGTACTTGTGACTCCCACCCCCATTTAGAATGTTTCGCTTCCGTCGAAGATCAGTTCCTATCTCTGGTCTTTGGCCTCGGATTTCGTCACAGTGGCCATTCATTAGCAAAGAGCTCGTTTGACTCGCCACAGCTTCTTCAAAACACATATTACGGATTAATTATTCTTGTGGGATTGGATCTATTGAAGTCCCCGTGTGGCCTCACCCCTCACAATAGACGCTGGCCATCCGACTACTTACGAGGAGCAAAACTACTTGTGTCTAGACCATTTGGTCTTTGATTATTCGGACAACGCTTCTCAAGTAGGTCTAGATTGAAGGATGAGTTGTGTTCCGAAAAAAGAGAAGCTCATCACATTCAGAAATTCCCAGTAAGCCCTCAAGGGTACTCGGATTCGCATGAACCTTGTTCCGGTAAACCGGAGGGAATCTCATCGTAATGGCACGGTCGTACTGAGCCTCAACTTTACTCGGGTTGAGGCATGAGCTGCGTTCCGGGAAGAACTATGGGGAATCTCATCATATTCAGACACTCGAATCCAACGAATCCACGAGCCCTCGGGGCATAGTCATTGCGTCATCACTCTCTCATTGTCGACTGCTCGATGCATCTAAAGTACGCTCACTGAGCTCAGGATCAAGAGAAGAGATGTTTTCCGAGAAGGAAAATGCCCTCAGCGCTTTATTGCGTCAGCATTTGCTCATTAACGTTATTCGTTGCATTTCGAGTACGATTAGCTCGGGAAATGCCCAATGAGAGATTGCGTCAGTATTTCCTCGATTCACAAGTAGCAGTTGGGAGTTCGAGACTTTGGGACTTCGAGGTCGCATAATAAGAACGGATCCGACATTTATTGCGTCAGTATTTGCTCATTTTCGTTACTCATCGTATTTCAAGTAGGCTCAAGAGTGCGAAAGGATCGTCAGACATGCATGGTGCGTCAGCAACCAAATGTTCAGACATTCATGAGCCAATTAAGCCATCACGAGCTAGTTTAGTGAAATACTTCCTCGGTTCTCATGCATTTTGAACAAAAAAGCACTGCTCAGACATGCATGACTCAGGTACGTCAGCAGTATGACCTGGAACCCTCGGACCGTGAAATTCCACCGTGTTCCCAGAGCCTCCATTGTTCCATTTCATGCCTTGCTTCAGTGAATTATTGTCTCATCATTTCCCATGCTCTAGCAAGTCTCATTCGGCATAGAGACTGGGCCAAATGCAGAGACGAAACCCGGATTTCTTCCTGCTTTCTCTCATTTTCTCCCCAAATTTCCGCCCCACTCGATCTGATTGGCGGAACAAAGGCAATGAGGAAGGAGGAGGACTCTCTCACTTTTGGATGCTCTCTCGCCTCCCTAGAGCTATGAGAGAGTACAGGATTGAGGAGATCCAAAGAAGGAAGAAGGCTAGAGGAAAGGGAGACAAGGAAATGGAGAAAAAGTGAGGGAAACATGAAGGAAAGTCATGTTTCTGTGCTCTGAGGGCCGCTCCCTAGAGGGAAGGGCTGAGGATATTCTTAGGGCAGAGCACAAAGTACTTCCAATGCAGAGAGGAAGTTGCTTGCTCCATCCATGAGGAATGGCGCTCAAGGGAGCCATTAGCTTGCCCTAGCAAAGGAAAGAATACAGCTGGATGAATTATGCTCAGGCACCTAGCGGAGCTGGCGAAATATAGGTTTTGCCGAGACATTCTGAAGCACATTCCAGGAAGGCATTAGGAGTAGCAGAAATAGGTTCAGTTCTGCATAAAGAAGGACCCACACTCGAGCCAATCCGATTATCCTTCTGCATAAGAGAACCCGAGGGAATTGCATCACTTCAAGTACCTAAGTCTAGCAGAACTGAGGAGATGCACATCTAAATTGAGTTTTGTGCTTCATCTTCTTGAAAATGTTGCGAATGTTCCATCAATTGTAGATCGCTGTTCGGATAAAATCCAATAAAATGTTACAAAGAATGTCCCGAAATCCCTAGAACCTTCAGATTCTAACGACATCAACTTTGCAGTTCCCCTGAACTTCTCGGTCCCTATCAGATTGTGTTGCAGCCTAATAGGTCCCTCGGGACTGCCGTCACAGCATCAGATAATGACCATCATTTCGAAAATATAGGCAACATTTCGTGTTCCCAAAATGTTGCTGGCCTTCGACAGATCCCATACATCCAATTCTGGAAGTTCAATCTGTATCAGATTTGCAGCCTAATCGGCCCCTCGGGACTGCCGTCACAGCATCAGATACGGGCAATGAAGTCACGAGCGAGTCAGGAGAAGGAAGATTCTAGACTTTCTCTCCTCCATCAGATAAAGGAAGTGGTGTCACGGACCTTTTCTCTGACCAGATAGAGAGTGTAGCCAATATGGAGAGTCCATTTCACTTGCCCGCTTCCTATCAGATAAGAGCAAGACAAGTCACTGCATCTTCTCTTCCTCATTGAGATAACGCGGAATGACGAGCTCCATCAGATAGCCCCCTTTCAGAATCGTAAATTCCAAATCGAGAAATTTTGAGCCACTTCCTTGTGGATAATCGACGATCTCTGAGTTATTTATCTGCTTGTTACGCAAGCGAGTTGCCCCTCGGGGAGTAAAATGACGCGCTGAATAACTGGTGTTCCAGAACTTGTTCACAGTAGGGACAATCCCCTTTTGCAGGATGAAAAGCTGTGGAACGTGTATGATTTTTGAATACACATTGCTTCCCTAGGGGAGTAAAATGACGCGCTGAATAACTCTGAATAGTGTGGCGCGCTGAATAACTCTGAATATGTGCGCTGAATAGTGTTCCACTACTCAGACTCCAAGATAGAATAACTGGTGGGATGTGTGATTGTGTGGAGCATTCTCATGGGGAATCAAAAGTGAGTGACGCACTGCCTAACTCTGTGCGTATACCGAATAACTTCCAGTGTTCGGCAACTCAGAAATGACAATCCAGGAAGAGTTGGGGATCATCAAAGCTCAGAGCTCGAGGGGGTGGATCAACTATGTGATGTGAATGGGTTCATAGTTTTGCCTTCCTTAAAAATAAGAAATTCTCGGTGGGTGGCTCATCTATTGCAGTAGTTGCAACCCGGAAAGAATAACGGAATAATAATGTTGTCGGTGTTTCTATTCATCGAATATTAATTGGGTTCTGCAGCCATCCTGGAAGCACAAAACAATGGTGGTGTTCAAATACTCCCTCCAAGGAAGTATCAACCCGGAATGTATGTGAAAGAAAGAGGATGCAGTGAATATTCATTCGGTTCTGCAACCATCCCCGGAAGAACAAAACAATGGTTCGGATGTGGCGTTCAAATACTCCCTCCAAGGAAGTATCAACCCGGAATGTGTGTGAAAGAAAGAGGAGGTAGTGAATATGCATTGGGTTCTGCAACCCTCCCCGGAAGAACAAAACAATGGTTCGGATGTGGCGTTCAAATACTCCCTCCAAGGAAGTATCAACCCGGAATGTGTGTGAAAGAAAGAGGAGGTAGTGAATATGCATTGGGTTCTGCAACCCTCCCCGGAAGAACAAAACAATGGTTCGGATGTGGCGTTCAAATACTCCCTCCAAGGAAGTATCAACCCGGAATGTATGTGAAAGAATGAGGATGTAGTGAATATTCATTGGGTTTCTGCAACCCTTTGATGAGAATATTTTCCAAACAATGGGTGTACAATGGTCTATGGTTGGGATGTGGGTGGCTCAACAGTGGTGGTTCAATGAGCCCCCTGCACAAAAACAGTGACAACCCGGAAAGAAAAGAATGGGGTCCATGCATTTCGGAGGGGATCTTTTTTTTCTTTTTTTTTCACAAAACATGCGTGGGGTTCTGGAGCCCTCTTTCTCTACAGTCTCCTGCCCATGGCTGAACAATGTATTCCCGTTTTGAAGAAGGGATCCAGATGAAACATAGTTTCACAAACACTGCGTAGGTGTCAAGATTGCTCATTTGGTGACGCAGTCTAAGGAGATTTACAATGCATTGGCCCTCCGCAAACAGAGACGATCAAGGGGAGATGCTCTTTTAGTGACCTATGGTCTCTACAGAAAAAAAACATCTAGGCCTCTACGAATTTTGAAACACATAATGCAAAGGAACATGCGTGCTGTTGAGCTAATCAGGCTAAGTGACTATGTGTGTTCCGGTCCGCATATTCACTAATTCATTATTCATGTATTCATGTATTCATTGTATCCAATAAGAGACCGCGCAGTTCTAGGTCGCTATTGGAAAAATGAGAAGGAAGGAGTCGATCTTCCAATAGCGATTTTCTTCCAATAAGAGAACTCTAGTAACGACATTCAATCTAAATGTTTTGCCAGACAAAGCGAGTCAGCTCCTATTCAATAATGCAACACATGCCCGTGGGTGTTAGGCGTTTCGTCAATTATTTGGCTCGCGTGTAACATTTTCTACTACGGAAGCAGTTCTCACATTTCATGTCTTGACGTCTTGTTACATTTCTGGCGTGTAATGTCTGCAGCTCAGACCTATTTCAGGAAATTGATGACGAAACACAGCGTTCTATCCCGACAAACAAGGGTGAGAGTTGACCTAAGGGAACTGCAGACTCAGGATTCTAAAGAAGTTTTGAAACGCATCTCGATTCTCATTTTGTAACAAAAGCGATCAGGAGAATGGCGTTACGTTTCACAAATTTCTTAAATTCCGAGATCAATTTGCAGTTCGATTACGGTTTTGCGGGAAAAATCAAAAAGATAATCCCATTGTTCACCCTTGTCTGGAGAAAACAGTGGGGGCCAGAACGCTGTGCGAAATGATAAGTAACCGTTTTCGCAACCCCTGATTCACCCCTAACCGAATGGTCATCACTTCTTTCATTTTCTTCCACGTTGCAAGATCAGGGAAGAGTAATGTCTCACTTTCTCGGTTCCGGTCAGACAGAGCGAGAGATCAGGCGGAATGGAGAGAGTCAGACAACGATGAGGCTAAGCAGTGTTTCTGCCTTGTTTTCTGACGTCATTCGAGCGGCAGTTGTCGCTTACTCCAAGCTAGCTAGCGGCACTTTAAAGACTCCCTGGAGATGGGATGATCGGACTCTCTCACTTTTCCATGCTCTCTCGCTCTCCCAGAATGATTCAAAAAAAAAACTCTGTAACTGTGACGACTCACTGTCGTTTCAAAGAGAGCTCTATTGTCAGATTCAATAGCCTTGCTTGGGCACAATGTGGGTGGGTGTCTGGGTCAGGCGGAAGAAGTTTCGAAGCTCAGTCATAATCGGGTTTCGAAATCAGTCCCGACACGAGATAATTTCGTCTCTCTGATTGGAAAAGCAAGTAAAAAGAAGGGGCTCATGTGTCACCACCCCCGACCCGTCAATCATAAGTTGGACTTTCATAGATCTTCTCTCCTATTCTCTCAAGTCATGCTCCCATCACTCATACGAATAGACTTTCAGTGATCGAGAATCGAGGGATGTTAGGGACTCGGCCATAGTTCAAGTCTAGGATTTACACGATTCCCGAGAGAAATCTCGAATAAGCAATTACTGGCGTATCTGTTTTCCAACAAAAAAAGCAATGGGGACGTGCGAAATCATCAGGGTTTTTGCTCGGTCTCTCACTTTCGCACACTCTCTCACCCTTGATAATTAATCCCAGACAAGTGAGAAGGGCGGCTGTTTTACCAAGAACTCTGTGGTGAGGAACCGGATGTGATGAATAATGCTGTGAAACTGAAAGATTGAACATTCCAAGATTGTGAAACCAAAACCACCTAATTAACTAATTAATTAATTAGCTAAATTAATCAAATATTCACCTGGAGGCGGCTGAAGCTTTGCATGACTACGGCGCCGTTCGACATCCTTCTGGAAAATGAGTTTTTAGATTTTAACAATATCTTGTAATCTAGGTCAGCTGTCTTGGGTCTCGTTCAACAATCTGTGCTAATCAATTCGAAATTCAGAGTGAGATAATTCCTGCATAAAGTTACTGAGGGAACATTGTAGCACTATTTTTGATCACCGGGAAGATTACAGGTACGAACCTTGCTCGTGCTATCGTCCACCAGGTACTTCTTGAGGTGCGTGATGCAGCGCTGGAATTAATTAATTTATGATTTATTTAATCGTTCATTTTGGTAATGAGAATGTTATGCCTTAGTATCAAGTTGTCATGAATATTCATTAATCATTGACGAATCTCAGGTGCGTGATGCAGCGCTGAGAATGGTTATTTAGCTAATTAATTAATTAATTAATTAATTTTGTTAACGTGATGACCCTGCAAGGAATTGATCTAATACCATTCCGATATGGTTTATGAGAGTTGTGAAACTCATTCAAATTTTTCCTATCGCTGATCAACTCGATCAGTATCTAGTATGTTTCAGCAAGCCTTCGAAACATCCTTCATGGGCGCATTTCAATGTTTCCTAGATGAACCATTAATAAACTAAATTTCAAAATAGTCAATTCACAATATATTTCGCAAAGCACCCAAGCAACAGTCACCCTTCTCAGCCTTATTCCTAATCCATCCACATACCTACTCTACTTTCGCCCTATCCTGGACGCTACGTAAAGCCACTCACCCTATACTTCGCGAAGCATCCAACCAACAGTCCGTTCTTCATTCGCCTCAGTCTTGCCGCGAATCCAATCCTTTTCCTCGCTGAGTGCATCCCCATTTCCTGCAATTGCCATAATTAATTTCAATTTAGTTATTTTAGAAAATGTGAAACATAGTCAGTATCTCAGCCCAGAATCATCTCTGAATTTCAAATAACGCAGCTCGTATAAAGATGATGCGCAGAGACAGCAAAAGCGATATTGTCAAAACATGGGCGATGTCTCGACAAATGCGCATAAGAATCCTCCCAAAATGCTAACTGAACGACTATTAACAACGAGCTCATGAAAATTGTGGCCATAACTGCTAAAATATTGCATGAATCAGTCGTAAATATGCCACCAATGCAACCAGATATTTCCAAAGAGGCTCACTGAACGACTACTAACGCGAGCGCGCGGGGAGGGCTCGTCTCCAGGAGAGAAGGGAAGAAGTCAAGGGATGGGGATGAAGAAAGGATGAAAGAAGAGCGGAGAGGGGGGCATTGCATATTGAAATCGTGATAATGGGCGTTCGAGTCTCATCAGAAGTGGAAGTGCGCTGAGCTCATGAGCAACTGAGGCACTTACTTATGAAAGCAGAATTTTAGTAAATAAATGACTAAACGACTAATAACGCGAGCGCGTGCGCGGAGGGCTCGTCTCCAGGAGAGAAGGGAAGAAGTCAAGGGATGGGGATGAAGAAAGGATGAAAGAAGAGCGGAGAGGGGGGCATTGCATATTGAAATCGTGATAATGGGCGTTCGAGTCTCATCAGAAGTGGAAGTGCGCTGAGCTCATGAGCAACT
>LS493737.1:17877-32891 GCA_900490845.1 Pristionchus japonicus | reverse complement strand
ATGGTTGATGTTCTCCGCCTCGACGATCTTGATAGTCCTCCCTAGCCCCGCCCCCCTCCAAGCTCCGCCCACTCTGATCTCTGATCTCTCACCTTCACGTCATGGTTGATGTTCTCCGCCTCGACAATCTTGATCGTGCGACTGCGGTGCGTCGCGTAGCCGTCGGCGTCAATCGCCGTCGCCATGCCCTGGTCGTGCGAGGACTGAAAGGGATTACGGTAGTTTGAGCTTTGATCTTTGATTGATCTTTACATTCGAGTACGGTAAGCAAGATACGGTAAGCAAGATACGGTAAGGCAAGGAGTGATAGGGGTTCACACATGGATGGGTGTGTACATCCGTACACGTGTACGGAATTGAATGGTGTTCACTGTTTCACAGGGTTGATCTTTGGGCACTTCTTCACTTCGCCGGACCAAAAATCCCAACTGAGCGCGCTGACCGAGCAGAACGAAGAGGAATGTGTGGAAATTATTAGGAGGGAGAAGAAAGTGAGAGAGGGAGGCACAGCGTGCCATTGAGGATGAAAAGGATCACTTGCGCGGCGGACGTATTCTAATTTCCTAATCCTGTTTCGAGTTGTTGTTCGCCTCCTTACTATAGGTTAGACGTGAAACCGAAGTGAAACATTCCCAATTTTCCAAAACATTTTTAATTATATAAAATTTTACAAGTCAAAAATGAAAAATCGGGCGTGGTCAATAATTTTTAAATGTGCTTAGGAGCAAAACCCATTTTTCCGTTTTTCGAAATTCCTTCTCCTCGTGGAGAAGAGTGATACCTCCATGACTCTCCTCAACGGAGAATAGGAGTTTTGAGAAACGGAAAAATGGGTTTTGTTCCTAAACACATTTAAAAATTATTGACTTCGCCCGATTTTTAATTTAGGCTTTGATCATTTTTAAAACAATTTCACCGTTATTTTCACTTGAATCGAGGCGATTGCTCCAATAGGTTTCACTTGAAATACATTTGATTTTGATATTCGATTGAGATGAAATAATCGAGAAAAGAAAAGGCCGCCGCCATGCAAAATGGCATTTTGATTCTCGACAGCACGCTGTGGGAGGGGAACCCTGGTCCGGCGAAGTAAAGAAGCGCCGATCTTTGATCTCTGCGGTATCCCTACCATTTCGTAATCTCCCTATCATCTACAGTCCTGGTTGAAGGACAGTTTGGAGGTGGGCAGGCCATCCACGCGAGCTAAGAACAAGGAACGATATCTGATCTCTACCGTAACCTCTACAGTAATCCCGTATCGCGTCTACCGTAATCCTAAGTAATTCTACCGTAATCCCCCCACCCTATACCTGGTTGAAGGACAACTTGGAGGAGGTGGGCGGGCCGCAGCAGGAGAGCGCCAGCATAGAGACTGGAAATATGGAAGAGTAGTCTTTGATCTTTGGTAAATGGTATTTGATCTTCGAGCTCAAACAAGTCCTAATGAGAATCTGCAACACGGCCAGCATCATGACTGGAGGAGGAGAAGTTGATCTTTGCTACTGTACCAGCAATCTACCGTAACCCCCTTATCCGAAAAGTATAGTACCCGCAACTACCGTACTCAGACACCTTCTTATCCAATCAATACCAAAACAACAACACCGTACTCAGCAATTACAGTGTCCTATTCGTGATCTACCGTAATCATAAACTACCGTACCTCCGAGCAGGCCCGCTGCCAGCAACAGCAGCTCGATCATTGAAGAGAGAGAGACAAGGAGGGGTCAGAGATCAAAGATCAAAGATCAATAATCGATCGATCGGTCACTGCGGGAGAAGAGCGAGAGAGGGAAGGGACCACTCGGCAAATGGTGAAAGGATGGGAATGAGGGCGAGAGGAGGAGGAGAAAATGCGATAGTGGTATGGAAATTGGGGGATTGCGACGTGCGATTGGGGATATTTAAATTGAGTGTGAGATATTGTTCGATTCTGCACGTCAGATGAATTATCAATTTATTTCTTGTCAACAACATGGAAATATATTCGCATAACTCACAGCGTGCCATTGAGTACGACCTCCTTTGTTCGTCGCGGCGTACGTATTCTAATGAGGGAATAATGAATACTATTCTATAACTCAGTTTGTCTACATTTGCGCTGCTCACTTGAGTATGTCAGTTGAGTATTCGCGAAAGACATGATAACACATAACTTTATCGTCACGATGGAATCCTGGTTCACTTCTGCATTTTTCTTTTGAGATTTGTGAAGTTAAGCTGAAGTTGGCAACTCTGTGGGTCTGTAACACTCCTTCTCCATGCATACTGATGAATTCATGACTGGAAGTGCTGGGGTAACATGAAGTGGTTAAAGCAGCTGACATCTGCATTAGCTGATTCTGTTGAGGCGAATGCCTGCAATTCATAAAGTTAAAGGATGTCCCTTGCGACCCTGACCTTTCCCTCTCCGCCGACAAATGGGGAATTTAATCCAGCCATTGAAAACATTCGCTTTGAGAGTATGTAGAACGCTGCAAATGTTGCGTTTTGAAAGTGAATTGAGAAATAAAGCTGCAAAAGAGTGATTGGAAGGATGATTTGATATTGATAGTAAGCACTACGACGGGAATCATCAAGAGGAAGGAGAGAGAATAGGAGATGATAGCATGCATGATAGTGATTATCTGAGTCATTTCAGGCAGACACTCTGCAGACACACATACATGATAGTGGTCAAGCAAAACTGAGTCATTTCGTGCAAGCACTCTGGGCGTGGTAGCACCACAGCCGCGCCTTCATTGCTAACAGTGCGTGAGATGCTGATAGTGAGAGATAGTGACGCTGGCAGTGTGTGTGACGGAAACTGAAACAAGCTACGGCGACAGCCGAGGCAATGAGCTGAGTTTCACTCTCCGATCATTGCCCGAAGGTATCACGCTTCTCATGCTCTCTGTGTACTCTTAATGGTGCTACATGGATGGAAACGTGTCTGTCCTTTGATTTGATGTCGATATGAGATGCGGATAAGAAGACAACAAAACCGAATGCTTGAATTGCAATTAGAATTGATCACAAGATTCTTCCGTCATTCAGTGCTCCGCCTTCAGTTCACGTTCTTCAAGAATTCGAAATACGGGTAATCATCTCTTCATTTCACACACTCTCTCACCGGTCAGAAAGGCGAGAGAGCGTGTAAAATGAAGAGACGATTACCCGAATTTTGAACTCAACGTACGTCGTATCGTGCGTTGGACAACGACACACATCACAGCAATACAATTTATCGACTCGACCCATTGTCCGTTCCAGAGTGTCAGCTGCACTTATTCACTCTCTTCCTGGCAACGATGGAATGGTGTAAATCCGGGTGCAATGACCTTCCGGAGACACAACTTCCTTCGCACGGGAACTCAATTGAGTGCATGGGTCGCGTCCGTTGGGCGATGCAATAAGCGGCATCTATTCGTTCAAACCTGCATGTGATACTGTTTGCTAGTTTCCAATTGGGGAAGTCGTCGAAAGAATAGCACCGCTCACTTGGTTTCTTTTTGAAAGCAACTTGTTGAAATACAATCATTGTAGAGCGCGAGTAGAACGCTGGAATGAGGAGGTTTTTGAAGAATTGGCGTTAAATACACAGTTCAGATCACGAGAAAGGATGATTGGTGAACACTTTGGAATCGGTCAAAAGGGGGAAAGAGCGCTCTCTCAGAGATACTGATCGTACAGCAAGATTGTTTCTGAGAGAGTGAATGAAAGACGAGGCAGAAAACAGAGAAGAGAGTGCTGCTGATAACGGAGTGCCTGCGTGGCACTCCCTATTTCAATATGATAAATGACGTGAAATGAAGAGAGTAAAGGCACTGATTTGCCGTCATTACTTCCAATTTTTCGTCTTTCGTCTTTATTCAAGTCATCATTATCGTGTGTTGGACAACGAAACACTTCATAACAATACAATTTATCGGCATGTTTACAGTCAGATTATAGTGTTCGCCCAATCGCACTTGCTTCGTAATCGCAGTAGTCATCCAAGTTGAAACTCTCACTCTGTGGCTTCACTCTCCATTTTCCGATTGGCAGGATCGTTCCGGTCGGAACGCGATACTATTCGACATTCTCAACGTCGAGCTGATCTTGAGGCACTCCGAAATTGTAGATATAGAAAGCGACGGTGAAATCCGAATTGATCATATCTGAATTGACGGTTGGTAATGAAGGTATTCATGAAAAGAATTTCGCAGTACCTCACTATTCGAAATATAAATCCGCATCTTGTTGAATGAAATGCATCGAAGAGCGCATGTAGAACGCTTGAATGAAAAGATTTGAAGTTAAATTCTCGGGAAAGACACAGTTGAGTGCACGAAGTAATACGATTGGAGAACAATTTGACTTGGAATCGGTCGAAAAGGGAGAAAGAACGATCCTTTCAGATACACTGATCGTACAGCGCGAAGAGAGAATGGAAGACGGGGAGGATAACTGATAAGGGTGCACTGCTGATAGTGATTCATTACGACTTTCTTGTTACGGGTGATCAGTGACGCGGAAAGAAGAGAGTCTTCCACCATGACGGGTAGTTGCTTATACCCAGAAATAAAGATTTTGCATTCTCCGAGCGATCACCTTTCTTTAAATTTACTTTGCCTTTGACTACATGTCATTTCTGGATTGTCAGCCAATTCTTGAGCTCGTTGTCGTGTGAAAAATTAATCATGAAAAACACAATTTATCGACAACATTATCCATTCAGAGTGTTTGTGCTCTAATTATCTTCTTCTTCCTTGTCATCTTCTTTCGTCATCACGACAATCGGTATTGTGTATATGCGGGTAAGATGGTCTTGATCTTTCATAGTCACCGCTTGTTTGCTAGTTATTTCCGAAAGGGATCAGACAGCAGCTGAGTGGAGGATGCGAGACAACAATAGTCCTAGTCCGCCTTCTTTTTGGCCTCCTTTTTTATCGAGTTCGGCTCCTGAATTTGTCGATATAAATGGAAATATACGCAGAAACTCACTCAGTCAATTGTGTGGAAAATATGCATCCCGGTTATTGTTGAAAACATTCAATAGAGAGCGCGAGTAGAGCGCTGGAATAGAAAGTTTAGGGGAAAAAACGATTGAATTCAACTGCGCGACGCGTAGACAACATGAGAAACGAAAAGGAGGAATAATTTTGTGTGGAGCCGGCCAAAAAGTGAAAGAGCTCTCTTTACAGAAGCGCTGATCGTACAGCTCGATTCTTTCTGGGAGAAAGAATGCAGGACGTAGCGGAAACACTGATAAGGATGATAACGGAGTGTTTGTCTCATTCTCGCCAATTCGAGTGCTCAGTGACGTGTAGACACTTGAATTTGTAAAACAGAGCGGGTAATTCGAAATCGGTCGGGTAATTCACTCTTTCCGCGGGTACCCGATGCCCCGGGTAGCGTTACATTTTAAACTCTATACATCAAAGTCTGCCTCGCACATTCACAATCTGCACTGTATCTTGTCTTATGAATCGAAGAATGACGAACGATTCTAACACAACACCACTTAATCGACAATTTTACACCAGACAATAGTCAGCTTTATCAGCTAGCATGTAGAACAACAAGCATGTGATTCATTCTCCAACACAGTCGCCTGTGCTCGAATCCTCCTCTGATTCGGCCAAATCTATTCGACAGTACTGTATGTGAAGTCGGGCAAAAAACATTTAAAAAAGAACGCTATACATAAGCACTGATCGTACATCTCTGGGAGAGTGATTCGAAAGAGGAGGCGGAAAAATTGATAAGGATGATAACAGAGTGTTTGTCTGATTCACTTCCACAGCGTTCTGACCGCCATTGGATCACAACATCAAAAAAAATTTATCGATACATCCAGCGTGAGAAAATGCAAGCGCCATCAACGGTGGACTATCGTAACTTTCTACGTGGCTATGATAGACATGAAGTATATTCGGATAGGAACTTCTCGATTCCACATCCGCAACCTCATTGCTTATTTGCTTTGGAAGGGGTTCCGAGCACACTGGGTGAAGGCTGCGAGAGGAGAAATTTATGCCACTTCACCCTACGTAGCAATCCGCGCTATCCTATCGAATGTCGTTTTCTGAATTTGCCGATTTCTCGTGAAAATACAGCGGAAACTCACTTGAAATAAGGGGGAAATCCTTTTCGCATATTGTCGAACACATTCAATAGCGAGCGCGAGTAGAACGCTGAAAATACGAGATTTGTAGGTTGACAAACTGAAGGGAAAAGTGATGATATTTGTCCATTGCATCTGGCTGAACGAAAAAAAATGACAGCGAGGAGGGGAGCTGATAGCAAGTGTCATGCTGATACATAGAGAGGGAAAAGTCTCTCCATTCTGCATGCTTACTCGCCTTTTCCGATTCCACTTGTGCAAGATCTTCTGATTGACATGTGAAGACGAATGCATTTAGCGCTCTCAAAAAAGGACACAACAAGAATCGAGTAAACAGTGGTTCGCAAATTGCGCTCTTGTCTCTGTCACACCTGTACCTTCCATAAATCGTGAGTTGCAAACCCAAACTCATCATAACAACAATTTATCGAGAACTGTAATCCACCGAAGTTCAACGACAAGGTTGATTTCCAGCTGACGATCAATCGCAGTCCTTCCTCTTCCCTGAACTTTGCATCTTCTCCAACTGGTTTGATGCCGGCGTTGAAGAGATAGGCGGAGTGATCGCCCTGCCTCCTGTCTCCTCCATGGTGTTTGGCATCAGTGGCAATCGTTCGAGTCTGCAAGTGGTGTTACTGGTCTTATGAGCGCTTTTGTATCTGGAAGATCAAGGAAATTCAGAGAAACTCACTTATTCAAGTGTCAATCTTCATCTTGCTGAATCAAATTCATTGGTGAGCGCGAGTAGGACGCTGGAATGGGGCAGTTCATTGTTGAAGAGAAACGCTAGTCACAGAAGTATTTGAAGTGAAATCAGTCAAAATGAGATCGTACAGCTCGATTCTTTCTAGGAGAAAGAATGAAAGACGGAGCGGAAACACTGATAAGGCTGATAAAGGAGTGTTTGTCTGATTCTCTCCAATTCACTCGTTCTGCTCGAATGCGTAGAATGAAGATGGCACTTTGTTTCGCAGTTAGTCCACTGTCAATCATGTTGGGAGGGCACAGTGAAAACTTCAAAGCCAGAAATAGCGGATATCTTCGTGCATTTTTGTTCAGAGGGCTGAGAACGTAGAAATTGTGAACAACAGAGAGGGAGGTGAACGAGAGGAAGGGAAACCTCCTCATCTCAGAAAAAGTAGCGATAAACTATAAACTGAAAAGTGTTCTGCTAAGCAGCAAAAATTTAGCGACCACGGTAGGGATCGAACCTACAATCTTCTGCTCCGTAGGCAGACGCGTTATCCATTGCGCCACGCGGCCGATTGTGACGCACTTCAAGAGATCGTTAATGAGGAGCTCAGAGTTATTGGCTTTTTTACAACCTAATAGGGTTGACGAAACGGAAACGGAAAACGAAAATCCGAAACTTTGATCCAATTATTGAACTATTCCGGAAAGAGAGTCGACAATGGCCTTTCCGTATCCTTTCCGGATCGATTCATTTTCCGAATCGCGAAGGAAAAGAGCGGTGTGAGATTGTGGTGGAGAAGATGGAGTTATGTTACAGGCGCGGAATATATATCTAAAATCTATCCGAAAGGGATTTCCCTGGGCACATTAAAGAGCAAATATCCCGTCGTTTATTTGATCCCTGAAACATAACTGCGAGATTCCCCCTCACACCGACCCTCTCCCCTTCCGATTAAAAGAATGAAATCGATACGGAAAGGATACGGAAATGTATCGTTTGACTCTCTTTCCGGAAAGAGAGTGAATCTACCTATAACACCATAGGATTACAGGCGAGATCTTCATTCCTATAAGGCCAAATACTGCATGATACTGATGAAGATTAATTGATTGATTGAATGATTGCAAGATTACCATTTTAGAGTATTCCTGTATTCATCGTCATCCTTCCTTATTGTTTTCGCTTCCTCTTCGAGATCTTTCATGTTGCTATGAAAAACGTCCAGTGCTTCCATTCCATGTGAATGGCAGAGAGAAGGGAATTGGGTACAATCCTGACTCGCATTAACGTATTTCCGCAGATTGTGCGATAAATGAATTAAGGTAAATCAAGGGTAATCAATGCGATTTCTTCATTCCCAATGGTCGTGCTTCATTTCCTCCACAGATTCGGACTCTTCTCTTTTTTCCACTTGCTTTATCCATTATCATTCTACAATACCCTAGCATCTGTCTCTTGTGACCAAACCCACACGCTTTGTAAAAGACTCCCGTCCATCGGCTCTACAGCTGGCTACCGTATCTTTAACTGAGTCCCTGACCACAGTGTGAACAGGTTAACTCATCAACTTTTTCGCTCTTCATCAGCGGTGTCTGGGATAGGAAAAGCATCGGCCGCGTGGCGCAATGGATAACGCGTCTGCCTACGGAGCAGAAGATTGTAGGTTCGATCCCTACTGTGGTCGCAAATCTTTTGCAGCGTTTTACTCTTTCTGACCCATATTGACCTCTCCAATGTAAACCCCAACTAACGCCTCAATCACACCTACCCTATTTCCGAGTCAACCTTAAACGAGCTAGCTGCACTGTATCGTCTCAAGTTAACAAGTGTAAGTTGGTCAGAAGCTCCTGCACAATCTTTATTATTCCAAAACAACGAAACAACGCATGTAAAACTGTTGTGCAAATGGGGAAAACGTGTTTTTCTGCTATTGTAAACATCGGTAAACTTTAAGCTAATGCGATAGAACGATAAAGAGGCAATAAATCTGCAGGCACGCCCACTATCATTCGATTACCTACCACAGGAGGGCAGGGGATACGGTAGCTCTCGTGGTGGGTTACGCTAACCCTAGGTGGACTGGCTACCGTATATGCGAGAATGAACAGATGAGTGGGCTGGGTTACAGTATACGAATAAATAAGCGGGAGAAAATCAATAAATGGATTATATCAAAAGTATTGGGGCTACGATGGACTCTTGTGCGAAACGACGATGATGAAACAACAAAGAGTCAGTTAGGAGTGATTGTGTATTCGACACGGGGCAACGGATTAAATAGGGATGGGAAGTCGGAATAGATCAAAGATCAGAGTTTGTCTTCTACGGGATACTGTATTCGGAACAAGAAGACGGTATATTAAGGAAGAGCAATCGGGGGTAAAGATCAAAGATCAAACGATCGATCTATTAGGAATCGAAAATGGGATAAATCAATCAGAGAAAGAATCTATTAGAAAAGTAACGGGAGTGGGAGGGGGACAATGTATAGGGAACAGGAACAGGGAACGATCGTGTCACTGCCTACATCGGGGGCGGGGGAGGGGGTGCGGGCGGCGCCAGGAACGCGGAGAGGTCTCCGCCTCCGTGGTGGCCGTGGCCGCCGCCGGGCGGCGCCGGCACCGGCGGGGGCGGGGGGGGCGGCGGGAAGCCGAGCATGGGAGGGGGCGGAGGGGGAACGGGCGCGGGCATGCCGCCCCAGCCGCCGCTGGGCGGCGCCGCGGGCGCGCCGAAGAAGCCGTGGTGGCCGCCGGCTCCGGCGCCGGAGCCGTAGCCTCCGGATCCGCCTCCTGCAGCAACGGCTGCGCCGTTGTTGAAGTAGCCGCCGTGGTACTGCTGCGCCGGGCCTGCAATTGGAGGGAGATGATAGACATTAGAAAAAAACGTTACTGGCAAATATCAACGTCCAACATTCTTACTGATATCTATCGCTTAGCAGCAGCACCAGTCCTCCGGGAAGAATAATATTCGGCTAATCACCAACTAGAACCTGTACACCCCAAGTGCGCACAACTTTTCTAATTTCGCCAAAATTTGGTCATTTCATGTGGACGCCTCAAGCGCGTCAGTCCGATATGCCACTCACCCGTGTGGTATCCGCCCTGCGAGTGGCTCATCTGGTTGCCGCTCACGCCGTACGAGCCCTGCTGCCCGCCCGGCGCCGAGTAGCCGCCCGCGCCTCTGCCTGCAATGCGGTTGTTGTTGTTGTTGTTATTAATGCTATCATTGTTGTTATTGAAGCTATATCCTCATGAGTGAATATTGTAAATTATTTGCTATGGAAATAAGAGAAGAAGGAAGATCGAAGCTGCCCTGCCCCAACTCCCTCTATCCTCTGGCTGCTACGCGAGTTTGCCTGGAGGCACTAATGTTCGAGTCTCGAAAAAATTGCAAATTTGTGCAAATCGTGGCTACCGTGGCATTCTGAACTACAGTACCCCCGCCACATACCGTATCCTCCCTGGCCGCCCTGCTGCTGCTGGTTGTGCTGGTTGTCCTGCTGGCCGCGACCCATCGCCTGCAATTACGGTATTTATCGATTGATTGATCAGTATGTGATAGCCTAGTGAAGGCTACTGTAGCAGATTTTATAAAGTAAGTCCATGATCGCCCATCCGAGTGTAAGCTACCGTACCTGCAAATCGGCGATCGTCTTGGGCGGGCCGCCCATGAAGCCGCCGCGTCCCGGCGGGCCGCCAGCGCCACGGCCGTAGCCTGCAAATAGAAGAGTATTTCGTTTGGAGGTTGAGAGGATTGTCACGATCAATCCCTATCAGTAACGTTCTTCTCTTCCCTATCAGTAACGCCAATGTGTTAGCAAGAAATTTTTCACAACGAACGACAATATTGGATTTTACTAACGGTCTGTCATCTGATCAACGCCTAGCCCAATCACTGAAATTTAAACCCTAGCTGCAGCCTTACTTTTCCTGGAGACAGAGCTAACAACTTCCTCACACACCAAGCGCGCACAACTTCCCCAATTTCATCAAAACCCGATCGTTTCATGTGGACGCCTCAAGCGCGTCAGTCCGATAGGCACTCACCCTGTCCTCCTCCTCCTCCGGCCGGCTTCTCGCCCAGCTCCGCCATCAGCGCCGAGTACTCGTCGTCCATGCCGCCGTCGCCTGAAGAGAGCAATTAGCGTTAATTAGGATAATTAATTAAAATTTAAAGTTACCCAATCACCGCGAAAAATATTTGAATCGCCGCTTCGCACAGGCTCTTACCACGATCGCACTGACGCAGCAGGTTCTCTCTTCCGTCTCTTCATTTCGCATTGTCTCTCACTTCTTTTTACAGTAATAATGTTTGAATCGCGCGCCTTTTCTTGCGTCAGGGCGTTGGGCCTGACGCTTCGTTTGCGTTTCTCAGGCCAATTATCGATTTTCTGATGCTTAAAATTGCCTAGTCATACTAAATCGAGATCGCCCTTTCACATTCCGAAATAAAATAAGAGGTCAAATTTGCGGTGATTGGGTAACTTTAAATTCAGTAGTTATTGCACTAGCACCATTCATGGAATCAGCAAACTATATTTCAGCATTCTTTTAGAAAAGTGATGAACCGAAAAACTACCAAGTTCAATACGTGGCAAAAATCGCATTCTATCACAAACTGAGCTACCGTATCCAATCAATACTCTATACCGTACCTCCGCCTCCGCCCATGTCCGCGCCTCCCATGCCGCCGCCCATGAAACCGGGTCGCGCGTTTTTGCAGTCACGAGCGATGTGGCCGGCGCCTGCAAATAGAATCAGTTTGCGATAGCGATAAACAAGCTACAGTAACGAAGGGCTATCGTAATCCTCAATCAATCGATATGCCTGACTACCGTAATCTACCGTACTCCTTACCTCCGCACGCGACGCAGATGATGCGCGCGGTCACGTTCTGCGCGTCCGGGCACTCCCACGTCTTGTGGTCGTCCGCGCCTGCAATATTGATAAGATGAAACAATCGATAAATCGATATTTTGAACCCGAGATAACCAGCTAGTACTATGGTTCATACTGTGCACTAGAACCAGTCAGCAAGCGGATACTAGTAAATACTGGTACGATGCGAATAAATATCGAAATTTTTTCCAGTAGAAACTGAGCTTCGCAAATATTGTTAAAGCAGTATAGCAAGTGTAATCCAATCAATCGACAGTGCGGTTGTCGCAAAAAAATCACGAATCAAATGACGAGGGGTGTGCGCGTTTAAAGTGATAGCGCGCTTGTGGCGTCTACACAAAACAACCAACAAATGCCACTCACCGCAGTTGGAGCAGCGCGCGCCCGCCACCATGTCCTCCGGTCGCATCGTGCCGTTGAGCAGCGCCAGCTGCAATAAGAGATCAATTAGTTATTCCACAAGCCACCGCAACAACATACAAAAATGAGCGCACTTTTGGTGCTGACGCGCCTGAGGCGTCCACACAAAATATCCCAATTAATCTCACCTCTCTGAGCTGGAGCGCGCGCAGGTTGTTCTGGCCGTCGGGCACCTGGCTGGCCTCCGCGATGATCGCCTTGATCTGGAACGGGATGGATTTTCGATTGATTGGTCGATTGATTGGTTGATAGATTTTTGATACTGTAACTGGGCGCTTCAGCACTAATCAATACACTGCGCCTCTTTTGCACATTGCTCATTCTTTTCGCAAGAGACCTACCCGCCTGTCTCGGGATTCGCAGCCCCTACGATACTGAACTCATTCTTCTTGCCCCAATGCTTCGAATTCATATCGTCGAAATCTATCAATGACCAAAGTATGACACCCTTAGATTACAGTAGAGTATCAGAGTCATATTAGTATTGTGCGCACTTCCGGTGCTGGCGCACTCAAAGCGTCCACACAAAACGTACTCGATCGCAGGCGATCTTGATGCTGTCGCGGTCCGGTCCCGTCACGTACGCGTGCAGCGGCTCGTTCTCGCCCGGGAACGGCTGACCGTCCTGCGATTATCGATTAATTAGTTAATTATGCTAATTAAGTTAATTAATTAAACCAATTAATATTAATTAAGCTCGCCTTTCTCGTCAGCTTGCCCTCCTTGATCGAGCCCTTGCCTCTGATGATGATCTTCGTGCCGCTCTCCGCCTCGAGCGCCTTCAGCGTGTTGCCCCTGCATTTTACTTTGTTAGAGAGACATTTCGGAGGGGCATTTTCTAGTCAAGTCACTGCTTCGCCACTACATCATCAGTCTCTATTTTCAAGAAACAACAGTTCACTCGACTGGAGCCATCCAATAACCACAACATTCTCACTTTTACTAATTAACACTAATTAGCATACCTGGGGCCAATCAGGAGACCGACGAAGTTGAGGTGCGGGTGGTGGTCCTGCGGGATCCACACCTTGTCGAACGGACGCATCGTCGGCGCGCGACTGCAATTAGCGAGAGTAATTAACTAATTAATATTAATAGTGTAAATTAAAGACATTATGCTTGTCCATTAATCCCAAGCTTCGTCCCTAGCGTGGGGCATCAAAAGAGAAACATTCAAATTTCAATTCACAATTATGTTTCACCACTCCAACGTCATCCCAAGTTATGGTCATCCTCAATACAGAGCCCGCAGCTCAGCTCGTAAAAAAAACACAATAAAATCTGACCAATGAATAAGTCAAAAGTAGACTAGCTTCGCGTACACTGCCACGCCCCAGCTCATTTCGCGCTTCACCGCCAGCCTATCCCATCTCCTTTCCTTGTCCACTCACCGATAGTCCGCGGGCGGCTTGTACTCCGGGTTGAGCACGAGCAGCGCCGTGATCTTCTCGTGTCTGCAACGATTATCGATTAGCACCGTACTGCAACTGTGCGCACTTCTGGTACTGACGCGCTTCAGGCGTCCACACAAAAAGGCTAAATTTTTACCTGATCTGCTCCAGCTCCTGGCGCTTGCGCACCTCGCGCGTGTTCAGCCTCTTGCCGTTCGCATCGTACACCGGTTCGGGCGAGGGACTCCTGGAATAAATGTTGGAGTTACGGCAGTTCTTTCTCCGCCCTCTCCATTCTGCACGCTCTCTCGCCCTCTGGCTAAAGAACGTGCGGAATGGAGAGGGCGCGAGATTTCGTCTGACTATGCTATACATTAATTAGAGAAGCCCTAGTGATGCGGTTCTGAAAGTGCCTGTATTGATTGAGATTGATTTTGATTAGGATTAGATTAGGGCTAAAAAGAGCATTATCGAGAGAATTCGTAGATAAAATCGCTGGAAAGATCAGAGGATTGATTGGATTGATTAGGATTAGCAAAAGATGGGAGGTAAGACGGGAAAAAGAGCCATCGCCAGAGAGAATCTTAATTATCATTATGATCTAAATGTGGTAGATCAGTCTGAAAGTTGGTGTCGATTGAACGGCTTGGTACATGCAAAAACGCGCGAAATTATCTATCGGAACTTCTGTATCTTTTGGTTGTGACCTCTTATGAGAAAAACAAACTGAATGGTTTAGAAGATCACACCAAAACGTACAGAAGCGCCCACCTAGCGAATATTGAAGAAAAAGTGATAAATAATAATAAAATAAAGAAAACCGGGGTGAAACTCAGCCAGACTCGGCTCGATCACGAATCGATACAGTATCGATCGGCAATCAATCGATAATCTGGGCATCGTCTCGAGACCGCCGGGATACTGTAGACTGCTCCACCTTTCCGCCGGGTTTGCCGATCCATAAAAGTCATTGAGACGCAGTTTACGAGTCGCATCCTCAATTTCGAGTTGCACTGAAAGCCCGATTATTGATTAGACGATAATGACAACACGATGATGAAGATACAGTAATCAATATATTGATCGATACACAAACTACAGCTACCGTAATCGGATACAGTTCCACTCCAATCGCAAACAGAGCTCACCTCTAGCAACTTACCGAATTGTGTGCTACCGCAATCGATAAGTCAGTACCGTACAGTGCTATACTGTACTGACCTACCGCAGTCCTCGTGTCATCATCGATGAATAATCAGTCGGCGATTCAATCGATAATTTTTTAAATCAATAACTCACGCAGGTACTGTCGCTGCTGCTGGTCCGTCAGATCGGACGGGAGTACGGTAGGCATGCCGGGCACGAAGGACTTCGTCGTCGACCATCTCAAGGATTATCGATTGATTATTGATTAATGGCTACCGTAACCCTACAGTCAGTTCTCGATAATCACTACCTATATCTGGCTACAGTACTTCACTATCGAGTCAGTTCTCGATGAACCACCGTACCCCCCCCCCCCC
>LS493736.1:667706-695931 GCA_900490845.1 Pristionchus japonicus | reverse complement strand
AAGAAGAGGCGATGGGCGATGGAGAAGTTACGACCAATTTGTTTTTGATTGGATTGATTTGTATTTATTGTCGATGTAGAACTTCTTCGTAGATACTTGACTTTTCCTGATCCGAACGTTGATCACTAAGTCAGCTCAATCCATTCCGAAGAGTGAGAGCATCAACCAAAGTAACGTTCAAAGCTGTGGATCAGATCCGGTTCGATGAAGGCGATGAAGGAGTGATGACTAGTTATGTTTTTTTAGTTGCGTGATTTCTAATTGTATTTAATTCCGAGCGTCCCATGTAGAGCATCCGATGAAGAACTTCGTCGTAGATAGTTTTGTTTTACTGAACCGAACGCCAGCCTAAGACTAAGTCAGCTCGATTCCAAAGAAAGAGCATCATCCAAAGTAACGTACAATGGTTCAAATTTAGTTAATTTCGAACAATAAGAGGCGATCGGCGATGAAGGAGTGATGACTAGTTAGGTTTTTTTAATTGCGTGATTTCTAATTGTATTTAATTCCGAGCGTCCCATGTAGAGCATCCGATGAAGAACTTCGTCGTAGATAGTTTTGTTTTACTGAACCGAACGCCAGCCTAAGACTAAGTCAGCTCGATTCCAAAGAAAGAGCATCATCCAAAGTAACGTTCAATGGTTCAAATTTAGTTAATTTCGAACAATAAGAGGCGATCGGCGATGAAGGAGTGATGACTAGTTAGGTTTTTTTTAATTGCGTGATTTCTAATTGTATTTAATTCCGAGCGTCCCATGCAGAGCATCCGATGAAGAACTTCGTCGTAGATAGTTTGCTTTTACTGAACCGAACGCCAGCCTAAGACTAAGTCAGCTCGATTCCGAAGAGAGAGCATCATCCAAAGTAACGTTCAATGGTTCAAATTCATTTAATTTCTAACAAGAAGAGGCGATCGGCGGTGAAGGAGTGACGACTAGTATGTTTTGATTGGATTGATTGCATTGGGTACGGTAGGAGTACTGTAGGCTACGGTACCTCATGCCAGGCACTGAGCGTGTCCTCCGGGGCATCCAGGGAAGAGCTCGTCGATGGCCGGAGGGAAGCGGCAGCTCTTGTTGTACTGTCGACCTGGGATACAGTAGGTTACGGTAGGTCATTGGGGGAGGGGTACGGTAGGCTACGGTAGTTTAGTCGGCAATGCTTGTTTACAGAGTCCGGGTCGGTGATACGAGAGATCTTCTCGATACGGTAACCTTGGCTAGGCTTTTGGTATGGTTGCGGTATGTGCAAACGGTATGTCCTCATCGTGGTGTTACGGTATGTTGTATTACGGTACCTTGACTCGAGTGACGGCCGTGGCATTTGCTGTTCGAGGGCGCTGCTGGAGTCGCTGAGTGGTCCTGGAAGAAGGGAGAGGTTACGGTACTAAAGGCAGAGCAGAAGGGGTGCGGTAACCAATGATAGTGAACGATATTCCGGGAGGAGAGGGGTACGGTAGTGAGGGAGCATCAGGGTTCGGTAATGGTGGTGATACAGGATGGAGGATCGGGGTACGGTAGGTTATGGTACTGTGATGAGACAGAAGGCTTTTGGTTACGGTAACCGGATATCATTGGACTACGGTAGTTCTTGCAGCACCTTGGCTTGAGTGACGTCCGTGGCATTCGCTGCTCGAGGTCGCTTTTTGTGTCGGTGTGGGATCCTGGAAGGAGACTGGGGTTACGGTAGGCGAGGAGAGGGTACGGTACCTTGCTCGTATCGACGACTGACACTCCTCTTCGTTCTCCTCCGGAGTTGACGACCGACTGGCTCGAGCGGAGACGTAGCGAATGAAAAGAGAAGGGGATGGAGAGGGGAGAAGAATGGAGGAGGAGAAGAAAGGATTCTGCAACTGCAGGAAATTGTGTCATTGAGTTGAGTTATTGGATTTTATTTGTCTGGGTTAGAAGGACTATAACCAACTTTAAGATAATGGCCCCGAGATAATTTGGCATATAGGCAATTTTGTTGACATTCCGCCGAAACTTTTGAACTCCATATTAGCATAAGAAGAGGCGAAGGGTGATGGTGAAGTGACGACCAATTTGTTTTTGATTGGATTGGTTTGCATTTATTATCAATGTAGAGCTTCTTCGTAGATACTTTACTTTTCCTGATCCGAACGTTGATCACTAAGTCAGCTCTATCCATTCCGAAGAGCGAGAGCATCAACCAAAGTAACGTTCAAAGCTGAGGATCAGATCCGTTTCAGATCCAATAAGAAGAGGCGATCCGCGATGAAGGAGTGATGACTAGTCAGGTTTTTTTAGTTGCGTGATTTCTAATCGTATTTAATTCCGAGCGTCCGATGTAGAGCAGCAGATGAAGAACTTCGTCGTAGATAGTTTGCTTTTACTGAACCGAACGCCGACCTAAGGCTAAGTCAGCTCGATTTCGAAGAGAGAGCATCATCCAAAGCAACGTTCAATGGTTCAAATTTATATTATTTCGAACAAGAAGAGGCGATCCGCGTTGAAGGAGTGATGATTAGTTTTGTTTTTAATTGCGTGGTTTCTAATTGTATTTATTTCCGAGCGTCCCATGTAGAACATCCGATGAAGAACTTCGTCGTAGATAGTTTGCTTTTACTGAACCGAACGCCGACCTAAGGCTAAGTCAGCTCGATTTCGAAGAAAGAGCATCATCCAAAGCAACGTTCAATGGTTCAAATTTATATTATTTCGAACAAGAAGAGGCGATCGGCGATGAAGGAGTGACGACTAATTTGTTTTAATTGAATTGATTGTTGATTGGGTACGGTATGCCGACCTGGGATAAAGTAGGTTACGGTATGTCATGGGGGTACGGTAGGTTACGGTAGTTTGGTCGGTGATACGAGAGGTCTTTTCGTTACGGTAACCTTGGCTAGGCTTTTGGCACGGTTACGGTATGCGCATACGGTATGTCCTCATCATGGGGTTACGGTATTTTCTATAACGGCACCTTGACTCGAGTGACGGTCGTGGTATCCTCTGCTTGTGTCGTTGTGGGGTCCTGGAAGAGATTACGGTAACCAAAGTGAGCGATCGATAATGGGGGCAGAGATGGAGCCGAGGGATACGGTAACCCAGAGAGGAGCGTGAGATTACGGTAACCAATCGATATCGATCGATATTGGTACAGAGAGGGAGCCGAGGGATACGGTAACCCAGAGAGGAGCGTGAGATTACGGTAGAATAGAGGAGAGGGGTACTGTAGCCGATGAGAGAGATCGATCTTCCGAGGTAAAGGGGAGGGGAGGGTTACGGTACCTTGCACGTATCGACGACTGGCCCTCCTCTTCCTTCTCCTCCTCCTCCTCCAGAGCGACCGACCGTCCATCTCGAGCGGACGCATAGCGAATGAAAAGAGAAGGGGAGGAAGAGGAGGGGAGAAGAATAGAAGAGGAGAATAAAGGATTCTGCAACTGCAGGAAATTGTAATTGAGTTGAGTGATTGGATTTGTCTGGAATAGTAGAATATTTGGAAAATTTTGTATTGGATTCAAATCACGGTGATCATGACAGAAACCTGGACTTCGTGAAGGATATGGCTGCCTATTCCTTCAAAATTGAATGCACACATAGCTGTGTTTGGTGAACTTCTTCGGTCAAGAACACTCTTGTGCTGTTGTAAATTCAAAAACAATAACAGCGGATTAATATCATTCAATCTCTATTAACTCTTACAAACACATTACAAACATTATGCGATGGTCATGAGGGAATCTGGTCAAAGAAAGTTCAGGACGGAATCTAACCCGGGAAATCATAAAACAACACAAATTATTACGCTCAATAATAGGCTACTATTGTCTACGACAGAATCTAACTATGGTACTTCATGGTGAAATACTACAGTAATCTAAGAAGGGAAGGGCGGATACGGTAATCAGTTATCGATGGGGGGATACGGTAATCGATATCGATCGATTATGCTTCGGCGCGGATCTCCTGCGTCTCCTTCATCTCCTTCGCAATCGAGCTCACGTGGACGAGCGAGGCGCGGCCAGACGGGTCCTGCAGGGAAAATTGATTAGCATACGGTAGTTATCGATCAATACTAAAGCTACAATAACACCAGTCAGTGATCCGACTACCGTATCCCCTCGCTACCGTACCTGGTTCGCCTGCCACTTGGGGATCCACTTGCGTACGGCGCGCGCCGCGTTCTCCGACGGAAAGTGCGCCGCGAAGAGACGGCGCATGTAGAGGGCCTCCTGGAAAATCGATAATTGAGATTACTGTATTATTGATTGGTAACTCTGGCGTCTACCGTAACCTCCTACCGTACCTTCGAGTGCGGCGTGTTGTGCGGGAAGGCCGAGGCGGCTGCGGCGAGCTGCAAGAGATTGGTGATCTTTGATCTTTGATCTCTAGCCGCTGGCTTCAAGTCAAAAGTTGACAGTTTCCGTTCAAACATCTCGATTGATCTTTGATCTCTGATCTCTGATCTCTCCTTTACCTCCTCATCAGTCACTTGCGCCGCGCAGTGCTGCATCAGGCCGTCGATCCACGAGTATCTGCAATTTCTTCGTTAGAGCCGTAACCAGAACCGGAAAATAAGCTCGCAGCCGGGTCCGTCAGCTCCGAACCGGAGCCGGCAAGTAGACTCACCCGACGCCGTCCGAGAACTGCTCCTTCTGGCGCCACAGGATCTTGGCGGGCAGCAGCGGGTCCTCCTCAAAGACAAGGAATCAATCAATACCAATCATGGATTCCGTATCCTACCGTACCTCGACATCGAACGCCTTCCGGATGACGTACTTCTCCACGAGTCGCCCACCGTACTCTGCGGGTCTCTTCCACTCGGGAGCCATGCTCATCGCCACGTCCAGGAAAGCCTTGTCCAGGAAGGGCACGCGCACCTGAATCAGGGATACGGTAACTTCAGGGTTACGGTAGCAGCAGGGATACTGTAATCGGCGCTAACGTATGATTAAAGTTACCCAACAAGGACGAATTTGACCTATTATTTTATATTTTTGCTAAATAGAGGATAGTCGACTTAGTACTGCTTGCGCATTAGAAAAGTCAGAAAATCGATAATTAGCCCAGAAACAGCCTCGAACCAAGTGCCGAACCGGGCCTCCGGACCAGGCAAAAACGCGGCGATTCAAACTTGAATATTTTCAAAACGCTCAAATGCGCTAATAAATTACAAGGTTGCATGTAAACGAAAGCTCACGCTACTCCATTTCGGGTTTTCAACTCAGAAAAACTAAAAAAATATCAAAATAACGAGGAAAACAATAAATTATAATTAAACAATGACCGCGACGCCTGATGATCGCGCGTCGCGGCTTTTCCCGCTCATTCAAACGCAAGTTCGTCCTTGTTGGGTAACTTTAAGGCACTTGTACAGTTCAAACAATCAATACCGTATCCCCGCGACTACCGTATCCTACCGTATACCGATCAGGCATTCCTATAACTCAATCGCTACCGTATGCCTACCGTACCTCAATCGAGTGCGCCATGCACGACTTGTCGGCGCGCAGACAGTCCGACGTGTGCAGGTGCAACACGCGGTCGATCGTCTCCTGAATCAGGGCGAGGTTACTGTAGCTTCAGTTTATTGATTTCTTTGCACATATGGCCTAGTGATGACGTCACTGATTGTCTGATTGGCTAGTGATGACGTCATCCCTCCCATCCAACCGCACCTTCTGGAACTCCTCGTCACTGGGCGCGTTGTGGAAGTAGAGGTAGCCGCCGAAGATCTCGTCTGAGCCCTCGCCCGAGAGGACCACCTGGAATATACACAGAATTAATTAATCAATAATATTTTTAAAATAAATATATTTACAAAGCACTACATTCAAAGAGGATTTAGCATTGGTCTACCTTCTACCTCGCCTCTGTGATGACACAGTTAGGTTTCAGTTTCACACTATATGCCAGGGTGCGTTCAGAAATTAATCCCGAGATATCGAGCATTCGGTATGAATACAATAATCCTATCGTATCCCTGCTACCATCAACAACAGTAACCGCTACTACCGTACCCCCTTACCGTACCTTGATGGCCATCTTCCTGATATACTCGCTCAGCAGGTACATCAGTTTCTTCTTTCTAATACCGTAGCCATATCCCAGTACCGTATACCACACCACCAACTACACTAAGTCCGACTGCCGTAATCAGCTACTGTACCTTGATGCCCATCTTCCGGATGTACTCGCTCAGCAGGTACATCGGAGTGGACGCCCTGATCGACGTCACGTCGTACGTCTCCAGATGCCAGACGAGCTTGTCCACGACGGCGAGACCGTCCTGCGAAGATTGATCTTTGATCTTTGATCTGTGAAAATTATCTATCCAACCTGACAAACCTTTCTTAACAAACAACATAAAACTGGTCCGTTTTGTAGGATTGAGTTTCAGCGTGAGCTTAAAAACCGAAGTGCTCGATGGCTTTTCTGATATCCAATTGGCATGCTGCATGACGAAAAATCCCAAATCGATTTTAAACTACCATCTCCTTCCGTATCCCTACCGTACCCTCCCTCACCTCCAGACTGAAGTAGACCTCGTGGTGCTGCGTGCCGATGAAGTCGGCCACCTTGCGCGCCGCCACGATGTCTGCGAATCATCGATTGATTTATTGATTGATGACGTCACTTCCGGCTACCGTACCCCTACCGTACTACTCACCGGGACTGTTCGCATCGACTCCCACCGCGAACGAGTGCACCGCAAGACCCATCTTCTTCATCTCGCGAGCCGCGATCGCGCTGGAATCGAATATTGATTATCTAGTACTTCACATACCGTATCCGGAACTTGATGTTACCGTACCCTACCGTACCTGATCAGGCTCGAGTCCAGTCCTCCGCTCAGCAGCAGTCCAATCGGGGCGTCGCTCATCAGTCGTTTCGTCGTTGCCGTGACTAGCGTCTCCCTCAAGAGGGCAAGATCCGCAGGCGCCGTGCACAGACGGTGCTCGAACCAGGCGGGCTGAAATATAGCGGGGTTACGATAGGATTACGGTAATCAATTATTGATCGGTAATCGATAATGAGACAGTAGAATTACTGAAGAGTAATCAGTTTTCGTTTAAGATACGGTAGGCATACTATAGTTCATAATGCGCTTAAAAAAACTGCAAATTCTGGTAGTGGGGCAAGGTCAGGATCAGAGCCGATGATTTCAACAGACACAGACACAGAAGAAACTACCGTTCACCTGGTAGTAGCGCGTGAACCCCTTGTCCTTCTGGAAGAAGTGGCCGGGCGGGAAGGGCGCCAGGGTATGCGGCCCGCACAGATCCTCGATGCACTTCATCTCGTTGCTGCAAAGAGCCGGTGTTTAGTAGAGTGGCAAATCCGGGTCACGGTTAACCGTCCCTCTCTTACCTCTCAGACGGTTAACCGCGAGAGGCGGGTTTACAACCTCACTCTCCACGGGTCAACCGTCTCGAGTAAACATGAGCTGTTCCGACCCGTGTGAGACGGGTCGGAAACAGCTCATTGCTTCCGTTCTCGGCTCCCAGTGAACCAAATGAGATGATTCAAACTCAGAACTGAATTGGCATTCAATCGAAAGCCCTTATCGAGTAGAGTAGTTCTGTATTTGAACTTTCTCATTTGGTTCACTTGGAGCCGAGAACGGAAGCAATGAGCTGTTTCCGACCCGTCTCACACGGGTCGAAAACAGCTCATCCGAGAGAGTGGGGGTCGTAAAACGAGAGGGGACGGTTAACCGCCTGACCCGTCTCTGACCCGTCCAAGCTATCCAAAACAGTGACCCGTTGACCCGGATTCGCCACCCTAGTGTTTAGATTATCATCCGGGACCGGGTTTAAGTAAATGCCGATTTACCTGAAGAACCAGCGGCCGACACCGTCGCGGCCGTAGTACATCTGCTTGACGCCCACGGGGTCCCTGTAAGTATCTACAGCCGTCATTTAGTCAGAGCCGGAACCGGGTTTCTATAGAGCCGTTAAATAATACAACCGGAACCGGGGAATGGCAGAGCCGGAGATTACCTGGCAGCCAGGAAGTCACCGTCGGCGACGAGCGCGAAGGCGAAGACGCCGTCGAGCAGCGAGCACAGCTCGCCCGCCTTGAGCAGCTCGTAGAGGAAGACGATCACCTGAGGGTACGGAAGATTACTGTAGTTATCGTATCCAACCAATCGATACCGTAACCCGAATACCGTAATCTACCGTACCTCCGAGTCGCAGGTGGTGCGCATCGCAAACTGCGCCAGCTGCGCGTCACGCAGCGCCCGGTGGTTGTAGATCTCGCCGTTGTGGATGACCTGGATTACGGTGATCAGTACGGTAGATCAATATTGGCCTTAAGGTACCGTAACCTTAGGTCATACTGTAACTCAACAATACCGTACCTGGTACTTGTCGGTGGTCCCGGCAAGCGGCTGCACACACGTGAGGTCCACGATGGCGAGGCGCTCGTGGCACAGGATGTCGCCTGCAGAAAAGTCAGTTGACGATTGACAGTACTACCGTAATAATTAATTACCGTACCTGTTTCGGGGTGGACGTACGAGCCGCGGCAGTCGGGGCCACGGTGCGCCTGGCGACTGCAAGGAGGGATCCATAGCTTAGGAATACCGTAATCGAGATGTGGTATCGCGAACTGAGTGCAACACTGCTCCCTGACACCGTAACCCAACCGTACCTGGAGTGCTTCTCGGCGAGATCGAGCGGGAACTTGTCGGCGCAGCCCGACTCGTGGCACACAGCGAAGATTCCGCACATGGTGGATGAGAGGATGAGGTTGAGGTGACTGAAATACGATAAATTATCGATTGGATAATGATTAAATATCGATTAGTAGCGATGAAAACGAGAAACTGAGCAAATTCAACAAGACGCGACGGTGAAACAGCGCGAGACTGGAGCTTTTCGGCATGCTAATGAGCAGCGTCAATGCAAACGGGAAATAACGGGTGAGATCAAGGTAGAAACGCACAAAATGACCAGAGCGGATGCAAAGTGGGGTCAAATGGGAGCAAATCAGGGTAAGACCGACCTCGGCAGACGTCGTCAGGTGGCGACTGGATGTCCATTGCCGTCGCGACGCGCTTTTATACCCGCTGCAGCATCTTGGTTGTGCAAATCGGCTGGAACACACACGAGGAGAGAGAGCCGAGGCGAGGGAGCGCGGCGGAGCGAGAGAGCGCCGACGGCTAGAGCGCGCGCTAAACTGATGCAATCGCGAGAGTAGCGGGGATTGTGCAATCGAAGCGCGACAGCCGCATGCAAATCGCTACTTTTGCTGTTTCTACGCTGTTTTTGCGCGTTTTCCTTGATATTTGATAGAAGTAAGCTGATATTTCATGCCAGAGCGCTTTTCTATCGTTGTTTGAGCGAAAATAGAGTGTTGTTTGAGTGAAAATAGGCGTTGTTGACTGTTCGCTAGCGTCGTAATTGGTGTTGACAGGCCGTTTAGTAGCTTTTACTTCATGAATAACATAGAACACAGAGAATGGCGTTGCTAGCAATACGAATCCTGGTTGAGCGCGTTTGAATAAAGCCAAAAGGAGGCGAACCTCGCGATTTCGAGTGGTTTTTGAGCGTTTTCGTCTTGTATGAACGGAATTGAACGAAAACTATGGAGCGTGGCCAAGAAGGGGAACGCCACTGTAACCTTCGCGTAAGGACCACTGCGGGAAAGGGGCTGTTTGTCCGACAGCTTTCCTTGTTGTCCAATCTCTTCGTACCCAGTGTGTAACAATAGTGCAAACGGTTTATTGTGGGAGCAGAGGGCGGCGAAGCAAAACATTTGCAATTCGGCTGAGCGCTAGTGACCTGATTAGAGTAGGCAAGAACGGGAATTACGGTCACCAGTACCGCAACCTGGGCGGGGTAGGTCACAATTTGGACAAGCAGAAGGAAACGAGGGGAATAACGTGAAACATTTTATCTAACAGATTGACTAAATTGGGCAGGGAGTATTTTTAGGGACGAGAACAGGGAGTTTGGTCATAACTCAGTGACATTTCGGGCGAATTCGGGCTAGATGGGGTGAAATCGGTTCAATTCTTCGCGGGGAGGCACCAGCCGTATCCCGCAGCTCCCGGGCACTCCTTTAGCAGGCAGTCGAGGTCATCAGGGATGCATCTGAATGATCTTTGATCTCTTGCTTGGACATAATTGTTATTCTGTGTTGAGACTCCTAGAGGAATTACCAACAAACAGATCATCCGCATTTCATTTAGTTTGGAAACGTATTCATAGTGGAGTGATTTAAAACGCGTTCCGCGTAAGAACGTGGGAAGAGGTGGCACAGTTGCTCAAAATGGTCCTAGGATGCTCAAACTTGGTGGTTAGAGTCCCTAGGGGTGGGACACACTTCAGCCAAAAAGTTGGACCCAAAAGTTGATCTTTGATCTTTGAGATCGACTTTTTTCTCTTTGATTCCCTCATGTTATATACCATTCGATAGAGCATCAAAAGTTATGCATTCTGGCAAATTTTCATAGGGTTTGAACTTATACATTTCGAGAAACACGAGAAAGAGTGAAAAAATGGCTCTCGCAAACTTTTCAAAAATTATTTTCACTAACTTCCAATGATTTGCTCCTCATGCAAATTTGACACAATATGTAAAAACGTACGAGGATTCCAGAAAAAAATACCTCAATATGGTACGACATGCCTTTCCATGCTTTTTCGTCGAAATACTAGCATGCAAAAGGCAGCCCAGGTTCGAGTCCGCCTGCCCACATAATCTTTTGCCAACTTTTTTTCTGCCCAAAATGATGGGTTTTCGACTCAAAACCAATTTGGGAACGTTTATACATTGTTTGGAGAGTGCTTAGTTACTTTTCTTTTGGAATTGGGTTCAAATATCTCTACTTCATTTTTCACATAAGGGTCCCCCCTTTGGTTGCGCCATTCACTTTTTCACATAAGGGGGCACCCTTATGTGAAAAATGAATTATGGAGTCATGTCGGAATTCAATCAAGAAACATCTGCAAAGTATGCACAACATCGTCGACTCAATCTATGATTAAGGGAAAGTCGTTTTGAGTCGAAAACTCATCATTTGGGGCCGAAAAAAATTGGCAAAAGATTATGTGGGCAGGCGGACTCGATCCTGGGCTGCCGTTTGCATGCTAGTATTTCGACGAAAAAGCATGGAAGGGCATGTCGTACCATATTGAGGTATTTTTTTCTGGAATGCTCGTACGTTTTTACATATTGTGTCAAATTTGCATGAGGAGCAGCAAATCATTGGAAGTTAGTGAAAATAATTTTTGAAAAGTTTACGAGAGCCATTTTTTCACTCTTTCTCGTGTTTCTCGAAAAGTATAAGTTCAAACCCTATGAAAATTTGCCAGAATGCATAACTTTCGATGCTCTATCGAATGGTATACAACATGTGGGGTTAATATCAAAGAGAAAAAAGTCGATCTCAAAGATCAAAGATCAACTTTTGGGTCCAACTTTTTGGCTGAAGTGTGTCCCACCCCTAGGGACCCTAACCACCAAGTTTGAGCCTCCTGGATCATTTTGAGCAACTGTGCCACCTGCCTCTCGGATTTGAACGTTCTTACGCGGAACGCGTTTTAAACATCAGGATGGCAAGAAAGTATGCTAAATAATCTTTGTAATCTAATCTTTCTCACCTCTCATTACTCGCGCACGCCTTTCCACAGTGTGTGCAGCATCGGTTGGCCTGAATCAGGAAGAGATTACGTTAGTCAATCGATTATGATATCCAGGGAAGTTATCGACACTCCAGATTATGGTATCCCTATCGACAACTGACCTGGATGGAGTCCTCGAGTGGAGAGATCGTCGAGCGAAGATCGGATGGGTTGAGGCTTCTGCAAGGAATGGTTGTCTTCTTTATTCTGTGAAACGAATTAGCAATTTTGGTATGTGAATCAGCTATGTTTCAAACGAACGCAAAATTTCAAAGCTTTACAAAACGTTGATTTTTGCACAATACGTAGACCAAAACATCAACACAAATTTGCACAAGGTCAGAACGGTGCCGATTATCCCAATATTTTTACTGTACGGTACCCTAAAGCACCGTACCCCTGATCCTCACCGGAACTTGCGCTTGCACACTCCACTGTAGCCCTGGAAAGCGCAGCTCCACGGGTGCCAGCTGCCGTCCGCCTGACGTGTTTGGAGTTTGATATTTGATCTTTGGTCTTTGATCTCTGAACTCTGATCTTTGATCCCAACCTGTGTATAATCCGACCACATCGAGACGCACATCTCAGTGGCAGTTCCGGCCTCGCGAGCGATAAAGTCTGCAGGATTATAAATTGACGCTACGTCAACACTACTCTCCTAGTTTGCGGCTGCGGTTTTCATTGCCCCTAATTGAAGAAGTCTGATTGTGAGGGCAAAAAAGAGTTGGAAATACGGTTAATCGTCTCTTCCTCTCTTGTCGCTCTGACCGGTGAGAGAGAGTGTAAAATGAAGAGACGGAGACTCGTATTTCGATCTCTAGAGCAAAACGTCTGTTGCAAATAACGAATACCAAATGAGTTGCAAGTAGCTCATGAAAGCTAAAGATCTTCAAATGTTTAATGTTGATGCGGCAGGCAATTCACAAAAAAAACAATCTGTCATGGAATCAATCCGATCGGTTAACGAAACTATCGACATTCAACAACTACAGTGCTCACTCTTGAATGCTCCAGCGTTCTTGGGTGCTACTCCATCGTGCCACACGTACTGCCCGGAGTGCTTGTTCTGAGAATGAACGTATTCTCGATTTTGTAATATTCGACAGCTACAGTATGCAATACCCAAGTGGGTTACTGTAGGTACAATACTAGCGAAATCAGGGAAAGTGGATCAAACCTTGTTGAGCATGCCCAGCCAGAACGTTGGCGACGAGAAGTTGGCACCGCGAGTGAAGTCTGGAAAATAATTGTTGGTCTCTCTATATTTTGCCGAAGAAAATGACTTTCAAACCACCCGAACAGTCTCAAGAGTTGTTCTTTGATGTAATTGTGTTTCACATATTATTGAAATCGTTCGATCAATTATCTGAATGATACGTTGCGCATCTCAATTCGTAAATAATTACATACCATACAGAAACTCGTTCTCATCCTCAGCCTCAACCGACGCGAGTTTGCCTCCCTTCCTGACACACTCCCTCTCGGCGTCGGACCAGCTGGAATCGGTTGATCGCTGATCGGAACATCTGCACTTTTTGGCCCGGCTCTCTCAGTTTATGGACCGCTCTGAGTGAAGATCGTCGATCTCTGCACGTACATCAGTGCGCGACAAAGCTCAGCATCTATCAGATTTTAAGCGAAAACCAGGATACAGATGGAAAGACTTCCTAAAGAATGCTCGGCTGGAGTGTGCTTATGATGTGGGAATCTAAGATCTGGAGACTGAATCACTCACGTCATCTGATCCTTGACGATCCAGTAACAAGCATTCGTTGGAGTGAACACTCTCGCCCCGGCCGGGCACTCCCTCGGCAGAGGGACAGGCGTGGTGGACGGAGGGACAAATGGGGTTGGAGAGGCTGCAAATCAGAGCTAGAGTTGGAACCAGATGAGTTTCACAGTTACTTCAAATTATCTTGCTTGACCAAAAATCTGATCGGTGACTCTTTGAGGAGGTAGAAAACAATCGAGATTCAGAAATAAAATCTGATTTCAAATGCTGAAGAAATACGCCTCACCTCCAGCGGCGCAGCTGATGAGGACAAGAAGAATGACCGATTGTAGCAACATTTTGCCTGAAACTGAAAATGATTTTCGAAAATCTTATTGAGAAACGCGACTACATCAGCTGAGTACGACCGCAAAGTGCTACTAGCCGGAGGAAAAGGAGAAAGGAAGCGTACTTGAGGGAGGAGAAGGAGGCTTATCAGGACTCTCTCAATTCCCCGTGATCTCTCGCCTGCTCTGCATGTCTGCGCTTTCTCAAGGTCTTCAATCACTCGCACCACGAGTTTTTTTCAGGGCTTTTTGCACGACACCTGACGAAAGAACACGGGGAAGTGCTGCGGCTAGTTAGCCAGGAGGAAATGATCACTGAAACTACTATCGGCATCTGTTCTACTACCGGTAGAAGACGAAGAAAATCGAGAGATAACCTAGTAGCATTCGAGCCTTAAAATAGATGGCCAACAGGCCACCGCATTCCTCTGAGTCATGCTCTATCCTCTGGAACTCATGGAGAAAACGGCGCCAGCTTTTTATGCATGGTTCTATCCATTTCACATGCTAAGAACCGCGAAGAACAACAACAAAGCGACTTTTAGTCTCAGAATGCATTTTCGGTTCATGACTATTCTGCAACACTGCCCAATACAACAAAAGATCAACAACATGCATTGGCCAATAGCAAGAAGAATAACTCTAGATGCGAATGGTCACGTAACGGGAAGAATAGACCTGACTAAATTATGCAGTACATGCTAATCTCCTCATGTATATGCGCGCGCGGCGGCACGCCGCCTGCCGCGGCTTGCGCGGCTGCGTTTTGCAGAACAACCAACAATGGCCATGAAAAGTGACCTCGATTTTCAGAATCTGCGTGTGATTCCTCATCGATTCCACCTTTGACGCACATTTTACAATGCTGTTTTGAAGAGCTGAAAATATTCTCTGAAAATACCTGACCCAGCGAACTAAAAATGACACAGTTGAACAAGTACCCAAAACTTCCCTTTTATCGATTTTCAGCATGTTTTTCCTGTTTAAGGAACTGAAGAGTGTCAAATGCAACGAAAAATGGGCTTGTTCAACTGTGTCATTTTTAGTTCGCTGGGTCAGGTATTTTCGGATAATATTTCCAGCTCTTCAAAACAGCATTGTAAAATATGGGTCAAAGGTGTAATCGATAAGGAATCACTCGCAGATTCTGAAAATCGAGGTCCCTTTTCATGGCCATTGTTGGTTGATCTGCAAAACACAGCCGCGCAAGCCGCGGCACGCGGCGTGCCGCCTCGCGCGCATATGCATGAGGCGATTAGCATGTACTGTATATAAAAATTGGTTTAAAAAGCAACAGTTTCAGGGAAACGAAAGTCACGTAGCATAAAAGAATAGCGATGCGACCAACTAGCATCCGGGGGCTTAAACATGTGGCCAAAGGGAGGGAAACTCTTTGGCTGCAAGTTTATGGCGAATGGGAGAGCTGCGCTCTCTCAATTTTGAATGCTCTCTCGTATTTTCCAACGCGCGAGATAGTGCGAGGAATGGAGAGGCTCTCGGAGCGCCGACCCCTAGGGTCCCCCCGGGGAT
Source organism: Pristionchus japonicus (assembly GCA_900490845.1). NCBI lineage: Eukaryota > Metazoa > Nematoda > Chromadorea > Rhabditida > Neodiplogasteridae > Pristionchus > Pristionchus japonicus. Next base: position 680,741 of record LS493736.1, on the reverse strand, counting down.
TATTGGAACCATGTGACGCCTTCAAGAGAAGGGGAGGAACGAAAAACGAAACAGCATGTGAAATTGGGCCGAGGAAGAAGTCAAAGAACCATGAAACATTGTTCCACATCTTATTCGTTTGTTGCATAACATGAAAATTATATCACAAGATACGTGAATAACATGCAAACCACGAACATCACAACAGGTAATATCCCGAAGAGGTAAATATTATGCGTACGAGAAAGGGTCTTTTCATCATTCACTCGGTTCGAGTCACTTCGGGTATCAACACCAATTTTGACGAACGATCCCTTATTTCCTTCCACTAACTCTTCTCCAGCCGAAACAACGCCAATCAGTAATACATCAGTGTATTGCTGCTTGCAAATTCGAACGCTTTGATCCCAATGGAAATAGCAGACGGGATAGCGTCCTGGCTGGTTCGGAGAATACCTCCTCAGCGAATCAGTTAAGGGTGTTGAGCAGTCTTGGTCGACTTGGGGTGCGGTAGAGATTCGAACTGCAGGAAGGCCATTCATCCAAACACAGCGGGTATTAGTGTGATATTTGACAATAGTGTCGACCAGCAGGGGATAGACATCATTTAGCAGTTCACAAACGATTGTTCCGTTTTTGTACTCGAGCAATAACTGAAGACAAATCGCAATTATTTTGCATATTTTGAATCAATACCTTGGGCCGTTTTTCCGCATTCTCAAGGAGTTCTGTTTCTCTCTGCAATGGTTAACCTCGAGGTGATATACGATACTCATAGTCAAACCTCTTCAAATATAGCTGATAAATCGGAGGATATTGAATCTCTGTTTCTTGTCGTGAAACTGTCAATGCACTCTACGAAGCAGAACCTCTTAAAAAGCAGAACTTAATTCAATTATTGATTTTAATTAAGTGTTGAACTTTGTAATTTACCAATATAGAAGGGTCTCGGGCAATTGTCGAAAACTTTTCGATATGCGGCAAATCAGTATCTTCGACAGCCCTCATTTTTTCGCAAACGTATTTTTTCATATATATTTGAAAAAATTTAAAGTTATTATCAAATAAAAATCGATCGTAGTATGTTAGAGTTTTGACGCTGTTCTCCCAAGTCACTGTAAATGCTTCGATAAACGAAATTTTTGTCTAGCGAGAAAAACACTCCGAGAGGCTTACTGATTGACAATTTATCATCAAGTTTTCTCCAAGGAGAATAGATGAGGTCGTGGATAGTCAGAACAAGTTCTCGCTCGTCCACTTCAGGCATTTCAATCCATTTCAATTTGCTCTCTTTTAGTATTCCGTAGAACAGATTAAAGAAGAAGGGAGAGAATAGTGCAGCGACCTCAATTTTTTAATACATCCATTATATCAAGTTATAAATATAAAATAAACGGTCACTTCAGTTGCGATGAAGGTCATTCTGCGGTCTGGATTATGCGTTATGATACCACGAGTGCCGGAGTTGGTTACGAGCTTGTTCACTGGTAAATCTGCCGAATCGCTAGAGGATATTCATGTAATTCATCGCTTTGTAGGAACCCTACTATGGTAATGTTCTAGCGCAATGCGTGAACAATATTAAAGGGCGCCTACTAGCTTTGATTTGACAACGTCAATTCGATAAAAATATTAAAGGGCGCCTACTAGCTTTGATTTGACAACGTCAATTCGATTGTGTGAACTGGAGTAGAAGCATCATCTTTGCCATGAAATTTAATCGTAGTTTCCCCAAGAATGTACGCGATCAACGATCCGATGCGGAAATGCATATGCTTTTTTCCACAAAGGTCACCCTGTAAAAACGATAGATATGCGGGAGCATTGCATCACGGCAACGTCATTTCGGCAAAGAACAATAAGTTCCCTCTAGGTTGAAATATCGATTCTGAAAGAAGTACCACTATTTGCCACCGATACCGTGCGGTTTTCTAAATTTATACGCAATTTTTTTCTTCAAAACTTAGCCCAAGAGTGCGGGTTTCTAATGAGCTATTACCCTAGTCAGTGAGGGCAATATAAAGGGAAAAAATTGATTTTTGTAACGCCATTGCTGAAATGTCGTTCCCGAGTTGCCCCCCCCCCAATCTTCATGGCAACGCACAGATACGTTTAACTCTCCGATAAAGAGATCGTAAGCAATTGACTTTTCAGGGTCGTATTGTTCGTGTGTCGTAAAGCGTGTGAAGCAGAGACAAAAATCGTCCAAGTCCGTTACGTATTCAATTTGCTCCATCGATCTAAACCATTGCGATGGTAACGAAGTCGGATTGTGTGACTTACAGTATCTGGGGGTCATAGTAGATATTCCATCGCACTGATTCCAAACTGCCGAGAATCATGTCGTGAGATTTCTGGATTCCCTTGTCAATAGAATCAGCCATCTCAGAATCGGTCATGCCTGCGAATGTGGGGAACGATGAATGAAGAGACTGAGATGGCGTGGTTCGCATTTTGGTGCAATGGCGGAGGCTATGCCATGAGGCTCAACCTATTTTTGCGAATTTGTGCGATTTGATACTTAAAAATCTAGAGAAAATTCGTTTATTCAAAGAAAATTCATGGTCAGATACAACATGTTGATGCATCTCAGGTACATATTAATCCTGAATCTTCGCCAACATTCCGTGAACCGATTGTCTGTGTTTTCCACAACAGTGCAGCTTATAAGCCGGCCTCGACGGGCTTTAATGAGATGATGGCCAGATGAAACAATACCAACGGTCCAATTCGGATATTTACATATCCAGTCCCTTGGTTCATCAGAAGCTATCCACAGTACTGGTCTCGTAGGATTTGTGGCCTCAGACTTGCCAAACTTGCGATAGTAGAGAAAGCAGCGTCCAGTCGCTTGCTGAGGTTCAAACACGGGGATTTGGCGGATTTCATCCGTTTGTGGTGTATATTCTAGTCTAATGATGGGCTTCCCGTCTGTGGTATGCAGGTACCCTCTGTTTAGCACGACTTGAAGATTGGCAATGAGTGACTGAAGAAGAACGGGGTGGAGGCCGGGAAGCAAAGTGCACTCGATAGTGCCCCTTGTATACTTGATGATCATCTAAAAACAACGGACAGGGCAATTTTGAGAGCTCACACTTACCTTTAGATTTCTGTTATTGCTCAGTATCATCTTTCTCTGGAATTTCCGAGAGTGTGTAAGTTACTCTAAGTGCATTACGTCAGAAAAAAAGAACCTCGTAGATCAGAGAGGATAGTTCCGGGAAGATCGACATTTTATTCCGTTTTTCCCATTTTTCGAGAGATTTGTGTAGGCAAAACTTGCTGAGTAGACTTCGCTAGAAAGATTTTACGATCGATTGCCTGTATTATACAAAACTAACCAGTAATTGTGGATCAAACATGGATGATATTTCTTGAATGCATTCGAGAGATGAGTCTTCGATTTCTTCTGTGCAATAAATGTATTGTCTCAGCATGTTTAATGAGTTTTCGAATTCTTTGACATATAAAAATCTATCAAAGTGGAATATTTCGTCTCGAAGTCTTTCCCAGTTCACTATAACATTTAGATGATTACCGATTATACGATCAATGATGTCACCATTATGCAATTTCGCAAATTCTTTCCTTGTAGAGTAAACCGACCGCATTATTGAGTATAGGATAATTTCTGGATCTGCATCGCTAACTTCGACCCACTCCATTTCAGCCTCGTTGAAATTTCCATGGAATGTACTGAAGAAGTACGGAGAGAACAATGATGCAACCTGAAAAAAAGCAATTAATGTAATACATAAAACAGTAAAGTTGTAAAAAACTAACTTCTGCAGGAATCATCGTGCGTTTACGATCCGGAACATTGGTAATAATACCTCGAGAACCATAATTATGGGCGAATTCTCGGATGTCATCGAATATTCCGACGGTACTGGAAAAAAAAATTATGTTTACTGAAAATAGCTGTTCACATTACGTATTGTTGTCGTATACGCGTAGTTGAACTACATGCTCAGGAATTGATTCGGGATCGCGAGAAATCGATGTGAGATTATTCTCGGCGAAATGATGAGCAAGCACAGGACCAATCCGGAATCGAACTATCTCCGTGTTCGTATTGTAATTCTGAAGCTTATTCGATATCAATTGCGAAAAACAATGATTTCAAACCTTCAAGTGAAAATCTCCAATAGTCATTTCTAATGTAATTGAATTATCTTTTTTGTAATTCATGTGAGTAGGAACTCGAGTGAAGTAGATGCAAATATCATCCAAATGAGAAACACTTTCTATCTCTTCCATTTTCCTGGAATAAGACTCAGCGTTTAAATTACTAAATTAAAACTCACAGCACGTTCGAGTCAAATGCGATCTCCAAACGAACTGTTTTCGAATTAGCCAGATAAATGTAATGATATGAAATCGTTTCCTGTGATGGGAGCGGCTAAAGAAATCAATTGTTCAATATCACCAGCAATGCTCACCTGAAGTGCTGCGTTCTCATAGCCAGACATCTCTACGAGGTCTGCTTGTCGATTAATAAACTCAGTCGTCACGTAGGCAGTAGTACACTAGGGAGTTGTCAACAGACTACTGAAGAGTGAGGGATGGAAGATATTGGGGATGAAGAGGCGCCTTGGCAACGCGGGATTATCAGTGCCTCTTCCTTAGAGGAAGAAGATGAAGAGATCGAATGACGTACACGTCAGAGCGTTGTTTTCCCTCAATGAAACAGATAATATAGTAGTGCGTATTCTCGGGATCTGTTGTTCACGAGTTTTCGTCCTATGGTGATGTCATTCCATCGAGTCCGAAGATATACATACAGTATTGGAGTCCAATCAGATAAAAGGTTTTATTGACATCATGAAACAATCGTGTTGGAAATTCTATGGGATCATTCAACCGGCCACTCAACCGAATACTGCTCTAGATATCCACGATCGCCTCTCACCTGAGCATCGCCCTCAGTGACCACGCCCACCAACCAATCGTCGCTATCCTGAAAATTTGTTCAGAACAGAATCTCAGCCGACACCAACTATGATCTTTGACTTGTGCTCTACACGTTTCAACCATTATTTTGCCTACTAGTAGAGTGCTGATGAGAACATTCGGATGACAACCCATCGGATGAGCACCAATTGCAGCCACTAGGTTATCATCCAAATGTTACAATCCGATTTAGTACCATAGAAAGAGTACCGATGTCCTACCGGGTCGAACGCGCCAACGCGCAACACTCCTCCCATCTTCTCCTCTCTATAGTAGAGGAGATTCAGATGTTGCCTGTCAATCCACAAATTGCGTCGTTCCTTGTCCTTCTTGAAGAAACAGTCCAGAAAGATGTCGGGTGCGCGTCCTCCCGCGCTTCTGTCCTCCCAGCCGGGCTGGAAATGCTGGGTGGAGCGCATTGTCCGGCTGTTCTCTACTTGTTGGCACCGGTCCTTCTCTCTATCTACTCAGCCATTGAGATAGAATACAGCTCAAAAAGTAAGTTCACAAAATTCTATCTTTTCTTCGAAGAAGTACCTTATAATTTCCGATTGCATCTACGAGAACAGGGTACACATCGTTGAACAATTCGCAGGCGATTTCGCCGTTATCGTACTCGAGTCGCAACTGATAAATGATCATTAAAATGAAATAAACAATTATATTAATAAATTGGGCTAGACACTACTCACAGTGTGACGTTTGCGTTTAGCTTTGCGAAGGTGGCTCATTCTCTGAAATTTGAATGTGGACGATTTCTAAAATGGAGCAATTTGCAGTGAAATTGACTTCTTTAATTATCGCGGAAAATTGGGTGGATATGAAGCCGGCATTCCGCTGTTCCCACTGCACAAGACACGTCAACGTGCAGAACTTATCCATTAAAGCGCGCTGGAAACATGATGGAACTTGACAGCTCATTTTGGTTAGTTACCTGTACATCATTATTTTTGGCAATAGTAGCAAATTTGTGAATATCAAGCAGGTCGGAATCTTCGATTGTTCTCATTTGAGCCGCAAATTTTGAAGCTTGCTTTATAAAGAGCTCGATGAGGAGCAGAAATGAAAATGTTTTATAGCTCTGAAGCCAAATTACAGCTTCCTTCCAGTCGACTGCAATGTTTAGAAAAAAAAACTGTGATACTCATAAGAATTCACTTCTATCACAAGATGATACATAGTCATAAACGGAATGCACGACTCCGGTATGGACGTATCGTGCTCCAATTCCGTGAAGTTCAATCCATTTTGTAGTTTTATTCAGAGCACTTCCATAGAAAATATCGAAGAAATATGGAGAAAATAGTGCCGCTATCTGACATTGAACTTATCATTTGCAGACGCACTCAAATAATAACCTCTGTAGCGAAAAGGTTGCATTTTCTCTCCGGATTGAACGTTATTATGCCTCGATCACTGCAGTTCGTTGAAAATTGGACAAGATCTTGGAGTATTTCGTTATTATTGGCCTTGCTTGGACTAAAATTGTATGCTTACAATTGCAGATCAAAAAGAAAGAAAACAAACCTTTTCTGAAAAGCTCGAACATTCACTGTATGTTCAACAGGAAACATTTCCTTGTAAAAGCCATGATACGAAATTCTCTTCTCGCCCACTAAATGGGATAGGTAGGGTCCAATACGCAGGCGAGCTTCTTTCGAATTTTTGTCGATCCACTGAAAAGATTCTGTGGTAATTTTCTCAGATTATCTAAACCTCACCGTGAGTTGAGTCTCTCCAACTCTGACATCGAATATAGTGGTCTTCTCGGCGTTATAATCCTTATGAGAAGTCAAACGAGTGAAGTACAGACATAGTTCTTCCAAATTTTGCACGTTTTCGATTTCCACTAGAGATCTGAACATAATGATTCGTTTTTCGATAATATCCCATCAAACTCACAGAATAGTAGAGTCGTAGCAGAGATGGAAACGCACTAATTTCGAATTAGCAAGAATAATATCGTGAATATCAACCGGATTATTCATTATTTTCAGATCTTTCAATTTTGCTTATCGAAAACTATTAAAAGAGTATGTAAATATGACGCCCTGACACTAGTCTGTGATCCTTGAAATAGAGATTATCTTTGCTGCTGGGTAAATGCGCATGATGAAAATTTGAACTCTAACGACTCTTCTCAGCTGTACTTAGTAATCACTTCTCTTCAGGCAAGCAAACAAATAAAGTCTTCTTTATCCCTATGTGAACGAACGGTGAAGAATCGGACAAATATGCATAGTTATAGAAGAAATAAAAATACATATTATTACAATTGTTCGAATCATGTTCTAAACAGACAAACATACGAATTCTCCGCAGTCTCCCTCGATCAGTTCTCTACCTTCCGTAATCGTGCCAACCAGCCAGTCCAAAGCATTTTGCTCATTTCTCACAGTGAGTATGGGATATTCTACATTACTTTTCTCGTAGTAGTGATAGTACAGGTAATATCGTGGTGGAGGGTACTCGAATATGCACACAACGCGTTTCTTATCCAATTCAGGTTTCGTTTTGAGTAGCAACTGTTGACATCCTGACTTTAACCGACGATTTTGTTTTACTTCATGATTAGTGACGATTGAATTGATGAGAACAGGGTGAAGGTCGTCGAGTAGCTTCACAACGATCGAGCCATTCTCAAACTTCATCTTTAGCTGAAACTTCTGATGTGGTCGGGATGAAGTGGAGCAGTTTTTGGAACTTCTGTACTTTTTGGCCCAGTGTCTCCCTCTCTATGACAGCTCTTCTTGAGAAGTGGGGCGGGGAATGAGAAGAGTAGGGATATAATGCTCTTTGGAGAAAAAAAGAGAAAACTTTTTGAGAAAAAGTTCAGAAGTGCCGAGTTTTTTGTTACTCTAGGATGCGATACACAATACCTCGGAACGCCGCTCGCTCAAACTGCGTAGATGAGTTTTTCTCTGAATGGAAAGACTGAGACTTTAAGTTGCGTTAAAAGAAGAAAGAGAATGATGAAACCAAACACAAACCTCTTCCATCACTGCGGCTAATTCGGGCGAGATATCATTTTGAGGTTGATTCATAATGTTTTCAAGAGCTTCTACCATGCAAAAGCGATTAGCAAAAGCATACTGAAAGAACAAGAAGAACGTATTTGCGTGGAATATAGAATAGATTCATTATGAAAAACAGACCAAAATCGTCGAATCTCTTGCTACAACAGATAATTCGTGAAGGTCACGATCCGAGTAGCAGACTATCCATTCCTTCATGAATTTCGCGAGCTCAACTCGGAGTTTTTCGAACAGTGAGACGAAGCCAAATATGTCATAGTGTTCAAGAACAGAGGTGATTTGTTCCATACACACTGGAATATTCAAAGTAGTCCGTTTAAGTAGACGACTTTTACTTCGCTTAGGGAAATTTTTAATTTTTTGGATGTAATTTACACATTGATAAACAGCTTTGAGGATAATGCTAGCGTCAGCATTATGGAGTTCGATCCATTTCATTCCTCTTTCTTTGTAATTTGCATAAAATAGATTGTAGAAATATTGAGAGAAAAGGGCGGCTACCTGAGCTGATCTTATTTGTTTTGCAATTTTTTTTTTGCGTAAGCTCACTTCTGTGGGCACCAAAGCTTGTGCTCGCTCCTGGGTGAGGGGGTTGACTGCTATAATGCCACGTGAACCGCAGTGTTTTGAGAAATCCAAGAGACTGTCCATGTAATCAGGCGAGCTGAGAAAATAGGTATGCACACTCAATTTTCTTAAAGATTATTTTAAACTCCCTACATTTTAGCATCTTGAGAACGCATCCAACAGTGAACGTGCACAGTATGAGATATTGGAAACATGGTTGGATGACTTCCGTGATAGGCAACATCTTGCTCGCCGACTAGCTGTGCTAGGTAAGGACCGAGTCGGAAGCGAAACTTCTCTGGAGCTCTGCTATCCCACTGAAAATAGTTAGTTTACACGCATTATTTTCGATAAAATGGAACTCCTGCACTTTCTCGGACATTCGCGTGAAAATGTAATGAGTGTCATTGAATATGGGGATATTTGGAGTTGTCCGGGAAAGTGCGGGTGTGCCCTCAAAGCTTTACCCGCATCACGGTGTCCTCGAATTCTACGCGGATCTCCATCGGAACTTTGGGGTCATATAGTTGATGAGTTTTCGAAGGAACGAAGTAGAAACACAGATCGTCAAGCTTTCTCACGTGCTCGATTCGCTCCAAAGTTCTGAGAAATCGGTGATAATGCGGAGCTTTCGGCTCAGATGCTTCAAACCAACGATTGACAGTACTCACGCTATCTTATCATCATAATAGAATTTGAGTCTCAATAGTTTTTTGTTGGCAAAAATAAAATCGCGCAACTCGACTGCCTTTGTTCCCGGATCAATGCGGGCCTTCTTCTGTAAGTTTTTTTGGGTAAAAAGTATTTAAAATACAAAAAAGACCAACCGCTTTTGGTTCTTCATCGCAATCAGACTTGTCGTCGCTGCGTTCCATATTTTAGATTTGCTCTGCAGATGGGAATTAGTATTCAGGGGCCGCCTATTCCTTGACTCTGAAACGGCGTCGTTATTGGCAAAACGCAATAAGGTGAGCGTTGCTAGTAGGCGCAAACGATTAAATGGTTTCAAAATGAAAATGTACTGTCCCTAATAACACGAAATGACTTCAGAAGCCAAGCCGCAAAGCCGGAACAGTGATTCATATTGCGTGGTTAGGTAGGGAAACGTCCACTTGGACTGAGTCCCCGTTTTACACACGCCGGGAGTCGAACCCGCAACCTTCTGCTTACTAGCCAAACACGTTACCGATTGAGCCATGGGCGATAGCTGGCAGAAAGAGCGAGAGGGAACACTATGACTCGCTCCCTCTCCCTCGCTCTAGCCTTGTCAGTGTAGCCGAAGCTCTCTCCATCTAACATACACTCTGGCCGCTCAGAGAAGCGATAGATCATGGCAAATTGAGAGAGTTCTCTTGTTCAACGAGTGGCAAGAAGAATAGCACTTTATCGAGAACGAAATACCGGTAGGCCAATGGAGGAAACCCTGAGTCAAGGCGATAAACAGAAAACTGAGCGAGGTAGTAGCACGAGTATGAGGGAACGCATACTCGTCGGTTAGACAATGAGAGAGATAATATGTCAAATGGAGAGAGTTAGACAATAGAATCGCCGCTCTTTGTCTTGCCCTTGTTCGATTCTTTGCTGCCTCGGCGCGACCTGAAGGCGTGTGAATATTATCAGTTCCTATAAATTTCTTAAATCTAAGCTATTCACGCATAATATGTTTCGAGCAATTGCTATTTTCTGACTGCATACATAATATTGATTACTCTCACTTCTTGTGGTATCGTTTCTACAAAAACTTTCACACTCTTTCTTCGGTGGAGAATGGAAGTCGATCGCTCACCTAGCCGCCTCCTCTCCCTCCGAATCCTCAGCCATTGATGGGAGCACATCTATGGTGTGCTGGTGGGTGAGGTGGGGGACGGAGGCTGAAGAGAGTTCAATTTCACCTCAACATCGCAGCTACTGATGTTGAGCTTTCTGGACACTTTGATTCCAAATCTCAATACTGAACAAAATTGTTCGTACGAAAGCCGGCCAGCTTACACGGAAAAACGAGTGGCGACGGAACTTTGGGCGAGTTGGGTACTCCAAGAGACACGGATCTCGTCGGACTGGCTTCTTTCCTTCTTGGAGTTGAGGGTGGAGTAGAGGGTGGTCGATCGGTGTAGAGATCATCCCGCGGGTGAGGCCCGGAGAGGGCTGGAAAGACACAAGTAACACTACTTTACACAAGACTTGAATAGCGCAAGTTCCAATCGATCAACTATTGATGGCGCTAGTCGATTTTCCGGATTGATATTGTTGGAAAACCCTAGGATTATTGCTTATGAGAGGCGATATGAAGATAAAAAGGTAACATAACGCACACATAATCCTTCTCCTCGGTCGATCGCTCAGCTTTCTTCTTCCGACCGCGGGTGATTTGAAGGAGTTTGAGCGCCTTTTTTGGTGCTGAAAACATAGTTGCTTCAGTTTGAGAAAGATTTCTATTTGATAAACAAGCAAGTGAAATCGTTGCCAACACATGTCTTTCATCATTCATAGTAAATGCGAATCTCACTTCCACATCTAATCCGCTCTGTTTTCTGATCTCTCTCTTGAGGTCTTTGAGTTTGATGGCAAGCTCGATCTGAAACTGATGTTTTTGTAAAAATACACCGCCTGAAAAGAGATATAGTCTAATTTGTTATACACAGGTAGAAATCTGTAAAACAAACAAATTGGGTGGTGAGCGCTACTTTTTGTGACAATCTTTGAAAGTTTATGAGAATGTATGCCGCTGGATAATAATCACGAGTACGACTCACCACTTCCGTCCTCTCCTCCTTTTCTGTCTCGAATACGTCATCGTTGAACCTGTAAAGACACCATAACTTTCGATGTTTTTGTTTCCAACTTTGATACGCCAGGTGATTGTTTAGTGGATATGTTTCAGACTATGCCCAAGAATGAATACCTGTGTGAATGGTAGTGCCTTCATGAGCGATAAGGAATAGCCAAAATCTCACGTCTCGTTATCGTATCCGAACGCAGAGACGTCCGAGGTAGTGGACTGCTTGATGCTCTGAAGAGGTCAACGAGCATTATTTTTCTGCCTGCGTAAACCAATTTCGAATCCTCTTGCTTCTTATTTTAGAATTGAGCGAGAAAAACAGAACTGTAGAGAACAGAGACCACAACACCCGTCCTCACTTGTTTCGACCACGGCTGGAGTGCTGGTGGTGGCCCAATGGGAGTGGATGGTTTGGACGAAGGCTTGCCGGTGACGCTGAACTTCGGAAGCCTCCTGAAAATGCTCTCGTTTCACACATGAACCCAATCATCCACTTCTGTTCCTCAAGTAAGCATTATTTAAAACTTTTTCCTTTGCAACTGACTATTCGAATTGCAAAAAATGAAGTGATGAGTGACTGCCGAGCCAAGAAATGAACGTGCCCATGAATCAACAATTTTTCAAAAATCATTACTATGATTTTTTTACTTTCAATAGGTATCCAGACTATCCAACATCAGGCCCAGACCTTGGATAAACTATTGAACTATTGAACTTTCAATAAGCCACCTCTTGATGCTCCCCGCGGCACTGTGCATTTGGTCCATCGCGTCCTTGAGTGTGTTCGATCCAATCCCGCGAATGGTCTTGATGGTCTCATCCGTTTCACGCATTTCTTCCTCAAATGTAGTTTTTACAGACGGAACTTAAGAGCAATCATCTCTTCTTGAGCGTTTGTTTCATATCGATCGCTTGAAACGTATCAGTTCCGAATTCGGTCACTCATCTCGCAATTTTTAAAACACAACCATTTCGAAATGAGAAGACTCAATCGCTAAACGAACCACTATCTTTGTCGAAGATATGCTCATATCTGACTCATATCTTTTTTCATAAATAAAAAAATCATGAAATTAGACGAACCCTCTCCCTCCGCTTCTTTTCCGCCATGTACGAGCGGCGATTGCGCGAGACTGCGATCCAGAAGACCTTGAAATTTGATGCTCGATTTGTTTTCACGGTGAGTGAGGACATACTAAATAAAGTGTTCAGTTTATCAGCCGGTATCGCGATTCGATCGATTTCTGCTCGATCATTCACCTTCTAAGCCTCTTTTGAAACATAATCTGCGAACCATTGATACGAACCATTGATATGCCGAACCATTGACCATTGATAACCATTGATATCACGCCTCTCACCTGAGACTCGACCTGAATCTGTCAGCGAGTCATTTTTTGACCCCGGGTTTTCGACGATTTCGGATCCTCCTAAGCACCCCAGGGCCCCTTGTGAAAGGAATAGTACCAGTGATTATTCCCGGTCGAGCTGCAGCACAGCGGGTCAAAGGGGGGAGAACGGTTCATTTGCGTGGCGGAGAGAGTTTTCGACTCTAATCCGCTCCCTCACTATGGCCACTCTCAAGTCACCGAGTCGGTTGGTGGAGAATGACCTCTCTCTCACTCATTCCCCTCTTATTTCACCCTCGGGTGGTCGGTGTCTCCCAAAATGACACAATTTCGTTGCTCTCGTCTCGAGCGAAACATATCTCAATCAACTTTC
>LS493736.1:620352-655098 GCA_900490845.1 Pristionchus japonicus | reverse complement strand
TTTTAACGAACCAGTATTTCAGGAACAATGCTAGAAATGTCTTGAAGTGCTTCTAATGATGCATCTTCAATTTCTTCAGCATCAGCATATACTGTCGCAGCATGATTATGGAATTATCGAGTTCTTTCACGAATAGAAACCTATCGAAATGGTCGATTTCATCGCGAATAGTCTCCCAATTCACTGAAACGATCCATCGTGTTATGTTCAGTTACAAATTCCTCACTTTCACACCAGTATATCACCTTTCACATCCATATATGGATTCTCCCATTATAGATTGTGTGAATTCCTTATTCGCGGAATATATCGACCGCATAATTGAATAATTGATAATCCCTGGATTCGCATCTCTCACTTCAATCCACTCCATTTTTGCTTCTTTGAAGTTTCCGTAAAATAGATTGAAGAAGTAATGCGAAAACAGTGCGGCAACCTACAAGTTGCGAAAAATAAGAATATTTTTGGGTAATGTTTTATTCTTCAAACAAATTAACTAACTTCGGATGCTATCATGGTCTGGCTACGCTCCGGAATAGTAGTAATGATTCCTCGAGAACCATAATTTTGCACCAATTCTCTTACATCATCAAATATATCAATAGCGCTAAAAATCTATTTCGAGTGATATGTTTGTCTGATTACCTGTTGCTATCAGACGCGCGAATGGTAACTGTATAATCAGGCTTCGAGTCGCTTTTGTTGACTATAGCTTTAATGGTATGTTTGTTGAAATGATGTGCGAGAAGAGCTCCTATTCGGAAACGAACGATCTCAGCATTTGTATTGAACATCTTAGATGAAACATAAAGTGTCATAGCGCAGTTGGCAGGGTGACTGTGTGTTGCGAGGTCCCGTGTTCGAATCCTGTGCTCGGCCCAAGTTTTGACACACCACCCCAACAAGCATACCAAGCCTGGCCAACCTGGTCATGATACATGAAACATCCATAAAACGACTCACTTTCAATTGAACATCTCCAACAGTTGTCTCTAAGATAATTGTGTTTTCCGCCTTGTATTTCTCGTGTGTAGTCGATCGAGTGAAGTAGAGACAAAGATTGTCCAAGGTTTCCTCAGTATCTATTTTCTCCAATGTCCTAAACTTTGAAAATCACTAATGCCAACTTGCGATACTCACAGTATATCTGGATCGAATGAAATATCTATACGAACTAGTTTCGAATTAGCAAAATATAGATCGTGAGAAATGACGCATTGGTTCTGCAATAACGTTATCGAAAATTAACATTAAATAATGTATACCTTTGCCGGACCCGCTTCAGAATCAGACATCTCTCTAGCTGAGTAGAGTTATAGGTAAAAATATTCCAGGACAGATTCAATCGGCCTAGTTTGCGTCGTTCTGTAAAGTGCTAACGAAATGCTACTTGGAGGCTAAATTGGAGCGGAGCCAGAGGGTTCAATTGAATTCAGTAACGGCTCGTTATTTGAAAAAAAACCAGCAAAATCAGCTTGAAAGGAGGAAATGATGAAAAAGGTACATGAAAATACGCGAATCAACCTTGCCAAAAATCGGCACTTTTTTTTACTTTGTTTGAAACTTTAGAAAGGAAAAACGAAAATGTACTGTCCCTAATAACACGAAATGACTTCAGAAGCCAAGCCGCAAAGCCGGAACAGTGATTCATGTTGCGTGGTTAGGTAGGGAAACGTCCACTTGGACTGAGTCCCCGTTTTACACACGCCGGGAGTCGAACCCGCAACCTTCTGCTTACTAGCCAAACACGTTACCGACTGAGCCATGGGCGATAGCTGGCAGAATGAGTGGGAGGGAACGCTATGACTCTCTCCCTCGCTCTCTTTCTAGAATTGCCATGGTAGTCGAAGCTCTCTTCATCAAACATACTCTCTCGCCAGTCAGAGAAGCGATAGATCATGGGAAATTGAGAGAGTTATCTTGTTCAACGAGTGGCATACAAAGAATAGCACTTTATCGTGAACGAAATACCGGTAGGCCAATGGAGGAAACCCTGAGTCACGGCGATAAACAAACAACTGAGCGAGGTAGAGGGTAGATATGGCAAAGGGAAGATGGGCTCTCTAAATCGTACGCGTTCCCTTGCCGGTTAGACATAGTAAAGAGAGTTTGAGAGGAGTCGGGATCACACAATCGAATCTCCACTCTTCGTCTTGCCCTTGTTCGATTCTTTGCTGCCTCGGCGCGACCTGGAACAGTTTTATCATTTTCACTCTCCAATTTGACCTCGAATTATGCTTCAGCCGCTTCATATCAATTGGACATCGATTCAATTTCGATAGTATTGCTTTCCTTTCTTTAGCATTCACTATTTCTTTATTAAAACTTTACTTCATAAAGAATTAAATGCTCTCACCTCGCCGCCTCCTCTCCCTCCGAGTCCTCGGCCATCGACGGCAGCACGTCTATGGTGTGCTGGTGGATGGAATGAGAGATGGAGGCTGAAGATCGTTTTCATTCTCACATCGCACTTATCGTAAGACTATAATCCGCTAGTGAACGACTCTTTTCTATCGTTGGCTACCTACCGGCACAGCCTGTAGGCAGCCGCTAAACACAGTATTGACTTTGCTGAGCAATTGAGACGCACTTATCTACATTGGACATTATAAAGAAATGAACCATGGAAGATAAACACATACATGGCATGTGACATAACTTACGCGGAAACACAAGTGGCGACGGAACTTTTGGGGAGTTCGGCACGCCAAGAGACACTGATCTCGTCGGACTGGCTTCCTTCCTTCTAGGAGTTGTGGGAGGAGTAGAGGGTGGTCGATCGGTGTAGAGATCATCCCGCGGGTGTGGTCCGGAGAGGGCTGAAAAGGATCCTTATCCCGTATCCGTATCCAATTCTTTGGTTATTCGATTTTCCAGAATGACATTGTAGCCAAAGAGCTAGGGTTGTTGATTATGAGAGAAGGTTAGAAGATGCAGAATTAAGACAACGTACACATAATCCTCCTCCTCGGTCGATCGCTCAGCTTTCTCCTGCCGACTGCGGGTGATTTGAAGGAGTTTGAGCGCTTCTTTTGGTGCTGAAAACACTTTTCTCTCTTTGTCGTGCAATCATGAAGACTTTATTGTTATTGTTCCTACTCTGCGGCATCCAATCTATTATCGTTGCATACACGTCCTTCATCATTCATAGTAGATGTGAAACTCACTTCCACATCTAATCCGCTCTGCTTTCTGATCTCCCGTTTGAGGTCTTTGAGATTGATGGCGAGCTCGATCTGGAACTGACTTCATTTGTAATAGCCACCTGACACTAAATATCGTCTAATTTGTTATTCAACAATATAAAATTGTAAGAAAACAAGTAGTGTGGTAAGCACTGCTTTTCGTGGCAAACTGTGACAGTTTTGTAAAAAGATCAACAATTAATAATATTGAATGCGACTCACCACTTCAGTCCCGCACTCCTTCTCCGGCTCGAAAACGTCATCGTTGTACCTTTAAATATCACATTTTTGTTAAATAAGCATCTTATTCGGCAAACAATTTGCGAATATGTTTCAGACTTTTCATAACCAGTGTTCTATTAGTGTTCCGCAATGCTTGCTTAGCTGGTTGTGGGAATAAATCTACTAACGTCTCATTATCGTATCCCGTGTAGGCAGAGACGTCCGAGATAGTGGATTGTTTGATGCTCTGGAAATATCAACGATCATTATTTTCTCACACGAATCGTCGTGTATCTTCCATATTTTACTTCAATTAAGCTAGAAACAAACAGAACAAAGAAGAATTATAGTCGATTGATCAGTTCTTACCTGCTTAGACCATGGCTGGAGTGCTGGTGGTGGTCCTATGGGAGTGGATGGTTTGGACGACGGCTTACCGGTGACGCTGAACTTCGGAAGCCTCCTGGAATCGGCATCTTTTAGTTGTTTTCCAAGTTACCAAGATCTGAGCGTGCCCTATGAATTTTAATTTCATCGATATATAGTTGAATTCTTGTCATTTATTACAAGTATCCTATCACAATCAGATGATACTATTTTCTGAACCAAAGGTGGTACGATTCTCATGCGAGCGCACTGATAAACCCACGAGGGCTGTGCAAAAATTTTACGGTCTCTCATTTCACAATGCCCTCTTGCCGGTCAGGCAGACCGAGAGAGCATGTGAAAGTGAGAGACCGTAAATTTTTGCACAGCACTGAATCCCACCTCTTGATGCTGCCCGCAGCACTATGCATTTGGTCCATTGCATCCTTAAGTGTGTTCGATCCAATCCCACGAATGGTCTTGATGGTCTCGTCAGTTTCACGCATTTCCTCCTCAAATGTAGTTTTTACAGACGGAACTTAAGAGCAATCATCTCTTCTTGAGCGCTTGTTCTATAACAATCGCTTGAAACATATCAATTCCATATTCGATCATCTTGCAAGCATCGTTCGAAACACTTTTTTCGAGGTGAGAAAATTCAAAAATCAGACTAAAAAAGTAATCACCAATCCCTGCCAAAAATCAACACATGTCTACGTATGTTTTATTGATGGTGCAATTTCGGAGGTTTGAAAATCATAAACTTGTACGAACTCTCTCCCTCCGCTTCTTCTCCGCCATGTACGAGCGGCGATTGCGCGAGACGGCGATCCAGAAGACCTAGAAATTTGATGATCGATTTGTTTTTCACAGTGAGGGCATGCTAGAGAAAGTCAGTATGTTCAGTTTTTCAGCCGGTATCGCGATTCGATCGATTTTCTCTCGATTATTCATCTTCTAAAGAATGCTTGAAACATATTGTGTGGACATTGATAATGGACTTTTCTCCTTTTACTTCAACAGAGTCGTGGAAAGTAAGTGAACTCTCACCTTGCAGATATAGATCACACTCTCAATCATCGTAAGCACGGACATCCCGAGGAAGAGACCCATCGTGCCGCCCATGTTACCTGAAGGAGACAGAGATCATTAATAGCAGCGTTCACTGCCGTCATTCATTCATCATTGACATTGCCATTGAATCAATGCCTTTTCAAAGCATTTCATCTGTCAGCTTGTTTCTGAATGCATCATACTCAATTTTGTTAGTTTCCGGAACATCAAGAAAGGAATATGCCGAATGTAAGCATCAGCCTCTGAGCGTCCTAGCTCAATAAGTGCCATTTGAATCTAGTCAAAAATATCTCACTGAGTGTCTGCACCAAACTGCTCGCCTGCTCCTGCCTGAACACGGAGTAGGTCATGTCGCGGAAGAAGACGTTGATCGTGAGGAAGTTGGATCTGCACAATTTGAAATTTAGCTTCCGCACTTTTTGGGTATGTTTCACAAGCATAACAAAAACAGTATGCTCTTTGTGGGTCAGTGAGTGTAGCTCTAGCCGTTCAACAATTTTAACAATGAACTATCACTACTCGACACTCCTTCCGTGACATGATCTAATCTGAATAAGGAGTAGGTCATTCACGAAGAAGACGTTGATCGTGATAGTTACTTGAAAGACTCATGTTGAGACGTTGTTTCAATTTTTTTTACATCTCATTTCTCATAAAACATTCCGAATTCGAAAATATCTCACTTCACCACCTCCTCCGTCCAGTTCTCGTTCTTCGCTTGCAGCCAGGAGAGAGCGGCGCCTGGAAGTGTTCAGTAGAGACCGCCTAACGATTGGAGTCCAGAAAGAAAGAGTTGAATCTCCTCATTCTGCACACTCTCTCTCTCGCCGCTCTGACCGGTGACAGAGTGTGTGAAATAAGAGAGCAACTCTTTCTTTCCGCACTCTAGAGAGACCGCATAACGATCGATGAAATCGCTATTCAAATCCTGGGCGATTGGGAGCGAATGAATCTCAATCAATCGCCACAGTAATCAGCAGTAAGACGGTCTCTAGTATTCTATGTCAAAGGTGAATCTCCTTTCCGAGTTTAAGAGGTTGACGGTAAACAAGAATCGAACGTACCTGTGAATCCTTTCGAGTACGAATTGTACGAGAGGAATTCCCATCTGGAAAGATAATAATTGATCGACCTGCATTGATTGCTCATTGAATCTAATGTGTTTCACGATTGACTTATTCGAATGAGAAAATGTGCATTTCGATTGAAGCCGGAACGATCACAAATCAAAACCCTCACTTCTGACACTCCGCCAGGCACTCATCGCATGGCGGCCAGCTGAACTCCTCGGAGGTTTCTGAGAGAGATCAAAGATGAAAAGATCACAACAAATACGTCAATTTTGTTCGATTTTGCAGAGCATCTAAAAATGTTAAGGTTTGGCATGTTTCTATTAGTGCTTCGTGTACGAAATACAGAAAAAAAAACAGAATCGAACCATTCCTGTTGATCAAGATGTGGTTTCTCATGCAGAGGTAGGTTTGCAGAGGAGAGCAGGATGCATATTCTGAAATGGAAACAGGTTCTTTTCTCTAAAAGTAAACAATGTATGCTTCACGATTTATGTATTTATCTTTCGTTCTTTGGTTTTTAATATTAGTAGGAATTCTTCTTGAAAAACCATCAACATCCTCACCATTATCAATATCGTAGATGAATGGGCTGCAGCCGCAATTCTTGTTGAAAGTTCTGAATAATCATGCAGATTTAATCTTTGTAAATTTATAATTTATTATTTAAGATTGATTAAAGTTTCTTAACCTCGCTTTGCACTTTGTCATGCAGTCCAGACTCTGGTACTTGAGCTTGGTGTTGTTGCCATGGTAATCTGCAAATGCATTTTTTCTACATTCAAACTCCTTCTTTTCGAAGAGTGGGCGGAGCCTATTTTCTAAAAGTGGGCGGAGCGCAGTTTCGAAAACTTTCAAATAGACTAACCTTCAGGCCACTCGTCTGTGCAGTTGCCCCACTCCTCAGGTGTGAGTAGCTCGTACTGAAAGATCATGAGAAGATCAAAGATCAAAGGTCAGAGATCAAGTACCGGCCTAAAGACCAAAGATTAATCATTACCTTCTTAGCGACGATCGCAGAGTAAACGCAGTCGCCCGGTGAGACGTTGATGCCCTGGAATATCGCCTACTGAATAACTACCTGATTGTTTGAAAGTGTACGGAAGTTTCGGGACGTTTATCGGCCAGTTATATGACGCCGGTCGCCTAATTCTCGGACATTCTCGGACAGTTATGGCCAAAAATGTTGCATGGTTGAAGCATGACTGCAGCATGGCCCAATCGGTCGAGTTAGTGCTAAATGGAGTGAACCCACGTGATAAGCACCCTCGAGAACCACTTTCCTCAACTTTTCGATTTTTCGCTGTACCAGGCCTTGTTCGATTATTAGGCGACCGGCCTCATATTGCAAGACACAGTTTCTGAGAAAGCATGTACACTTGCAAGTGATATTTTTTAGTCTCAGACCGTGAGAAGTGAGTAATGTATTGAGAATGGTAGGGAATGGCTAAAGGACGAAAAAGTGCCCGTGATTCAGCCTCACCTGCGAAGACGTATAAGTGCTGGTCTCCGGCTCGACAACGTAGAACCGGAAGCCGGACTCGAACTGGTTGGAGAGCACGGCCTCGCCGTTGTCTGTAGTGGTGATTCATCTTTGGTTTAAATTACTGATTTTCATCTTCATCACACATGTTCGAACACTATCGACCACTATTGCAGAGTGACATATTGTACAATGCTTGAACCATATTCAAAATATCTCCCCTTCTCCTAGAACTGGGTTGATCATGAAACTCACCCTGAATGTCCTTCATTTGCTCGTTGAGGTGCGTGTCGAGCACTAGTTGCAGGCTGAAAATCGGATTTTGAACTTTGATGTCTCATCTTTCATCTTTCCCCCCGTCTGCTTCTTCATCCACACTACTCTCTTATCTCCCACTACATTTTTTATTTCATTTTTTGACATAACAACAACTCTGACATTTTTCTAACTACTCGTGGCACTATAGCCAAATCTTCGGAGTACAATAACAACTCAGCTGTTCAAATTATGATCTTTGATCTCCGTATTTTGGTCTTTGATCTCTCACCCCGCCTTGTCCCCTTCCTCCGTCTGCTTCTTCATCCATTCCACTCTTTTTTCTTCCACTTCATCCTCTTTTTTTGTTATTTTCTTTTTCGATTTTTTGATCCAACAACTCTGTCACTTTTCTAACTACTCTTGACACTGTAGTTTAATCTTCTGACCACAATTAACTCAGCTATTCTAATCATGATCTTTGATCTCCGTATTATGATCTTTGATCTCTCTCACCCCGCCTTGTCCCCTCCCTCCGTCTGCTTCTTCATCCACTCCACTTTCGCGTGTGACAGGGTGAGTTCATGGCAGCGACCGAGCGAAGTGAGGCGGGGCGAGGAGTATCTGGAATATAAATTTGTAAGCGGGATCGATCTGATCGATAGGGATCGGTCTGAGACGAGGAAAGGAGTATCTGAAGCGGTGAATTGTAATTGCGGTGACCAGCATTCTTGAGGCGATAGTGCATTTTGTTTTTGAAGAAATGAAAATCATCAATCAGACTCTCAGACAGCAGTAAGGATCTTATGTTGGAGGTGAAACATATCTTAAAATCGGCAAGTCTGTGCTACTCCGTTATTTCTTACATCAGTAATCGAGGGTTCAAGTTCCATCGCCATTGGCCTTTTCTCGTCATACATTCTTTAATCAAACTCACTTGCAGCAATCGAAGGGCCGCCCCGCGAACGAGCACGACTTGAGGATGTCCTCGCAGCGGAAACTGATGATTATTAAATTTATAATTTACGTTTTAAAAATGAGTTTTTGACAGTAACGCACAATGCGAGTTCTGTTTCAGAAACGTTACCGCTGCGAGAACTGACGAGTAGAGGGGAGTTTTGATACACAACGGTTTCAAAGGTTGTGTTTCAAAGTGTTCTCATTAGTTATCATTAGTCGGTCGATGCAAAGACTCCTGATAATCCATCTACATCCTAGATTAAATCGTCGCTAACCCTAGTAAGTCCGCTCACCCTGCTTCATAGAAAAATTTGTGGAACGTGAAATTGGGATGCGTCTCTTCGTATTCTCTCAACTCCTTGTCCATTTTCGACAGCATGACCTCGTTACCGTTCCCAAACGTGGTCTGAATGTGGTTTGGTCTTTGGTCTTTGATCTTTGATCTCTGAACTTACAAGGACGTCATTATTGAACAGCATGAGGTACCGGAGCATGTCCAATGAGAAGTCTCCGGATGCATTGAGATCTGAAAGAAAATAAATCCTTACGGGAACTCTTGATATGTTTCAAATCTCATTAGAAAGCAACAAAAAAAGAAGAAGGTCAATTTTGGTACGTTCTCGAGATGATTAGGAAAACCAACGTCGAATGTACGATTTCCGGATCGGATTGAAGTTGCAGATAGTGATTTTCGGGAAGAGTACCTGGAGAAAGAAGAGCTCAAGAAAGATCCCTTTCTGTTTTCAGTTATTCAAAGGGTGAACGGTCTCAAACGGCAAGAAAATGTGAAGAAAACGGCTAGAAAACAGCTCAACTCACCTCATCCAGACTATCGCTGCCTCCGAACGACGATTTCATTCGTTTTATCTCCATCTATAATGTTTTTTCTAATTACTTCTACTCTAAGATTGATGGGCAGTCAAATGAAGGAACGAGTCAGAACGTTGTCTATTCAAAGAAAGTGTGACGAACTTGAGTCGTGATGGGCTTCTCGTGATAACTTTCGATGATCTTCTGCAGTTGTTGTATTAGCACGGCCGCGCAGAGCACTACCCTGAAACCCAACTCTCATTTTAATTAAATATACCAAATCGTTTTATCTTTTGACCTTATTAACTTGATACTACTGAACCCTGAAGAGCTTGAAACGAAAACAATCGAATATACAAATTCTGATGCTCGTTCTAAGAAGTGCACTATCTCTGTGAATTAAGAAATAAGGAAGCTAAGACGCTCACATCGTTGCCCAGAACAGCTTGTACAACCCTCGCGAATCGTACACGCGTTTGACACCGTGCATCGCGGTGATGGCTGGAAGAGAATATTTCAAATTTTTCTGGAAGAGAATTTTGAAATAAGGAAAGTCTCTCCATTTCTCACACACTGTCACCACTCCCGACTTTAAAAAAAATGGAGTCGTGAACTCAAGTATTTCTAATTTTGAGTATTGAAGATACAGAGGAAGCATTGCACTTATTTTCCTCCCTGACGTCTACAAATGTCTACTAAAACATAACTGGAGCATTTGATCTGAAATAAAACTCACAGACAAAGTGTTTCGTTTCCCTGTCCCACGAGCTGACTCCATCCAGCTCAGCTACTTTCCGCATTTGCACTGGGACCTGGAACGTAGATCTTCGAAATCGACTCATCACACGACTTTGGTAAGTCGGGAATGATCGCATTGCGACTCGTCGCTTTCAAACGACTGGTCGTTTGATCGCGAAATGGGCTGATCGTTAATTCTTTTTGCTACCCATCTACCTCCTTATGAACGTAGTTTCTACGACCTTGGGTGCAGAATCATTACAAGCGGAATCAATGCAAGAAGTCGGTAAAACTCATCGATTAATACTTGAAGCGAAACAAGGTTTCACCTAGATCAAAAAGGGATAAAAAGCTATCAATAGACTTGAATAGAAGATCCCTTAAGATTTCGCGGCTAGTACCTCGACAATGATCATTGTAAGACATCAACGCAAAGCACGGACAGGTAATGAAATCCGAGGCTTCCGTTTACCAGGCTGGAATTATACCACTGAACTACACGTACCTTGATAATCATATGCGTCGCCCTGTTGCTCAACCGCCTTGTGTTCCTTGTTAAGGCGTTCCATCTG
The DNA here is from genome assembly GCA_900490845.1 of Pristionchus japonicus. NCBI lineage: Eukaryota > Metazoa > Nematoda > Chromadorea > Rhabditida > Neodiplogasteridae > Pristionchus > Pristionchus japonicus. Next base: position 644,363 of record LS493736.1, on the reverse strand, counting down.
GAGTGAAAGGCGAGATGAAAATTATATTTTCGAAATTCGAAGCTCGCAGCTTCCGGAATTTCATAGTGTGTTCTTACGAACCGGAAGTGATACTATTTTGTTTACTTTTGAGATCATTTTTCTACGTTCGAAAGATTATATCAAAACCTGTAATGGGAAAGCGAACCAAGACAAAAGAAGAAAAACTGGAGGATTAAAGGGAGTCGGCATGTAAAAATGATAACCTCTCAAATGACGTGTTTCCTTTTGGTAATCATAATGCCAAAATATTAAATTTTATAATTAAGTAATTAACAAATTATTAATTTTTAAACATATTGATTACTGTAGCAATAGCATTTCAGTTTGTGATTGCAATAGCCGTCGTTTTCCAGAGCCGTCATACTGTAGGTTGCGAAAATCGACTGTTTTGTCGCAAACTTTGTTAGTTTGAGCCCCGTTTCAGTCATGTTTTCACTGTTTTGAAGCCTTTTTCCGTTTCAATGGTCACGGCTCGACATCTTGCATCATTTTTTATCAGTCAGTATAGTCTTTGGCTGCGGCTCCGCTTTGGCGACTCAGTTTACCATCGTTTTTACACTGTGTCCTGCTTAGTGAACTGATTCGAGCGTCGTGGAACTATCGGCGCTGATTTATTTTGTTTCGAAATTCTAGTAACAAGCAATTAGTTCTTCGAAGATTACGAATCGATGCTCTGTTGTTTCGGCGCAGGCGGCCCTAGGCCCTTCCCGGAAAAATCTTTCCCGCTCAAGCGGAAGATATGCTGCCATGCTCAATATGCTGCCAGGTCAAGCCGATCGACTGCTCCGGGGGTGGAAGGAGAAGCTTGGAAAGAAATCGAGGGTATACTGGTGCGGCAAGAGCTTTAGCAGCATTGCATTCATATGTGGCCATCATTGTTGCTAGATGCAGAATCCACCCGGATTTTGGGTTAATCCCACCCGATCTTGAAAATTGTTACCTTGATTAGTGACAGTATCCCACCCGGTTCGGCGCAATATGACCCCAAATAGAGATGATGCAAATCAAAGGGAATGAGACATGTCACATTCATGTGAACAACAAAGAAGCTGCCTCTCCATCGCGCAATCTTCCTGTGCATTTCCCCTCTTCTCGGGATCCATCAACGGTTGATCGGTATGAACACATTATAACTTGAAATTTTTTATACCGATATCGCTACTCTCAGCGTTACAACAAAGCGTTCTCACAATAAACACGAAACGAAACAACAAAGATCGTTTGCCTAGGGTATCGGGAATAATCATAGTGTCTCGCTACTAAATACGTAGTAGATCTTCTAGAAACAGGCTTGCATTGGTAATACGATTGAAACTAACGATAATTAAGGGGGACAATCATTGCTGCCGGTTGGGAATGGGCGTGTTCAGGCCCTTGGCGACGTAGTAGTCAGCCAGCGTCTTCACGTTCATATTGAAGTTGTCCAAGTGCTCCTGGAAAGTACCCAGTTGAAGTTGTTAAGCAAGTGTTGATTAATTAATAAGTTATTAATTGTATTTTGCGACTGGGAAGATAATAAATGAGAAACAACGAAAACCTCATTGTGCTCAATGCAGACATCGTCCATTTCCTCGCGACCCTCAGCGACCGCCTTCGGAATGGTTTTCTGATGAGAAGCCGTTTGAATTACGATTTTATTTATAAAATTAGTGTGAATTAGTCATTGTAAACATCCACATCTCGTCAAAATGGCTAGTTTCTGATATTCTGTCAGCGTGGTGTGTTTCGTTTTGGCGATAATAAAGGGAAAATGTAGTTTGTAGCTTAGAAAGATCAAGAATAAGCACCTTGGAGACCTGCGTCGAGATGAATCCGTGTTGTCTCTTGAGACTGCCGTCGACGACACTGACGAGCGACTCGGTGCTCCTTTAGCCACCGAATACGAACCTGGAAAGGAGTTAAACGGCTTTAATACGACAACGACGTGCTCCAATTCATTGCAAAACTTACCGACGAAGTCAGCCAATCACTGGCACACGCTCAGAAACTGTTCCGTCGGTGTTCCAAAGTCCTCCTGGAGGCACGGGAAGAGGCGCTCCTTCTTCGCGAAGTACGTGTGGGAATTGACAGGCGCGGCACGGGTCATAACTCACTGGAACGGATAAAATTAGCCTCATAAATCACTTAAACGCGCCGGTAGCGGTGAAGGATTCGAGCAAAAAATGCAACCAATGACAAGTGTCATCAGTTATGATGAGAAAAAGGCATAATAACGCGTTTACAGCCTAACAAATTCTTCACTGTTCGATGACAACAAGGTTTACCAACAGTTCATGCATAAATGGCAGCGAAACAATGGCCAAAACAAAGGAAAACACGGCGCGAGTAAAAAACAAGGAAATAATGAAATTGTGTGTGGCTGGCGTGCGCGATGCCGAGCGAGATTCATGAAACAACAGTCGATGCTAACGCGACAGTACCCAATACACAATAAATATATTCATTTATTTATTAACTCTTCTTTATAGTTAAATTTTATTTTTTATTATTTCATTTAAATATTTTGAATGTCTTTGCTTAAAAATGAAGGCATTAAAAATATAAAAATTTTGTCCGCAGACTCTCTTTAATGAGAAACGGAAACGCAAGTGCCACAAAGGGAAAGTGGGTCGTCATACCCATTCGCGCTCAGTCGATTCCTGTCCTCCGTTGTATCACTGTCCGATCCAGAGAACGTTGAAGTCGAAGATGTCGAAGGAAATCTACTCTTATCGGGAGATTCAGTCCCATTTCCTGCTCCTCCCGGTTTTGGCTTGGTTCCATCCGGCTCTTGCGGCACATCGAATCGTATAGACGGAATCATCTGCAACATATTCAAAATATGCGCCAAGCAAAATATGGAAGCTCTGAGTCAGTTCGGACAGTGAAAGTGTAATATGAACGCGAGAGATGATTCAATCGTTGAACAGAAGGTGAAATCGTAATAAGCGCTCCCTCTTCACCAAGCGATCCTATGGCGTGATCTAATAACACTTCTCTCCTCTAATCCTACTTGTTGTGACCTAATCCACGTTGTGTGTTTGCTCTTTCACGCAGCGCAGAGCTATGGCAGAACCGGACAGTGGCACTATCCTAGAGCGAAATACACAATCGGAGAAAGCCAGTCGAGTAAGTCTAGAACTGTCGATGAATAACAGTGAATGAACAAATTTGTCCAGAATTGAGATCAACATCGATCCCGAATAGGTCGGAAACAGTTAGTGCGTGTTAGTCAGCAGTCGAAAACAAGAAAGCGAGGAGAAGAAAGGGGAAGTAATCGAGTAGATCAATGAGATAGATTTGCACTGAGAGTTTGCCTCGTAAAATAAAAAGAACGTATCAAAGACATCACTTGAGAAAGGAAAGTCGAGAAAGAAAGTCGTTTCGATGAGTAAGCACATCGCAGCACGAATTCAGCACGAAGTCAGGTTGGTCAAGATCCCATTCAATCACGAGGCGAACTTTTTGAAAGAATGGCGGAAGTTGGGCGCACCAAACTGGGTTGGGACAAAAATAGATTTGACATTCGTGTCTCAATCGACCAATCTCCTATACGGACACGAATAATCCGCAATGGGGAAAGCCCTCTCACCGATGGGTTGAGATAGTCCGTTGGACGCAAGGTGACAGAAACGTAGCAAAAATTGAGCTGAGAACAGAGAATGAAGCGTTTCAGTCGAGCGGAACAGCGTTACATTGCAGCGGAATTGACCGGAACAGGGGAGTAGTCGCCCGATTATTGATGATGATGGTCGGACAAGCGAAGTAAATAAGCGAGGGGAAAGGGAATTCGCAGTGGAATCGATAGCGCGGCGTACAAATCGTAAATGAGAGTGACCAATAAAAGTGGTTCGATCGACTTTCCCTTTCCTGTTGAACACTCGAATGATGTATCAGCTGAGCGATTAGTCGTGAGAAGAGTGCGGAAAGGAATTTAAACTATGTTTCTCGCGCTCGATATTAATTGAAGCGGAACTAGGTTACAAATAGAACAAACATGGTAAAGGTACTAGTAAGAGACAAGAAGAGATAACGCGGTTGGACATTTCGAAGCGTTCCCAATGAAGCTTCATGTAATCGAAGCAAGACTAGTCACATACTTTATCGATGTTCACAACTAAATCTTATCATGCATCGCGCGGGTTTCATTGTAGATTTGAGCTTGGATTAGATCGTTCGATTCAGCCCGCACTCTGTTCATTAAATCCTTAAAGAGCTCGAGGATAGGGAGAGAATCTGTCGATGTTACTCACTTTTTCATAATTCGCGATATCTGGATCGATTCCATCCATTAGCATCTAAAAAATCACTTGAGATAGTGTTTTTCAAAAGTTCTGACTTTTGCGAGTTCCGATTTGTAACGAGCAATTGCATCTTCATTCTGGAAATGATGCAATTTTACAATATTTTGGAAGAAAACCGACCAATTTGATTTGACACTTCTTCAGGTAAATTGCCATGGCTTGTTCCCATTCAAGTTTTGCCTGCGAAATAATAATGCATTATTCAAAACTTCTATTTGATGCTAGAAACTGACCTTTGAATCGCGTTGGTGTCTCAAAGTATCCTGAGCGTTTCCACTCGAAACGTTGTCAGACGCCACTTCCTCCAACACTGTTCTCAACTTTCCCACGATCAAGTCGATTTGCGTCGAAGGACTTTCATGGCAGAAGTTTGCGAATATCGAAGCTCCGATAGCGAACAAGCACACTAGCAAACGCATCGCAACTGCTCTTTTCAATGTGAAAGAAGCTTTTATTCAGTTCTAAAACGATGTATAACCCAATGTGATTCGAAATATGTTTATTCAATGCAAAATAACTGAAAATGACATCGTTGGAATGGCATTACGATTCACATAAACCTGGTAGTAGAAGAAACGCTACGTTAGCGACAGTAAAAGCTAGAAACACCCAGTATAAAATTCCATTCGCTTTTTCAATGATTGAAAGGACTCCTGAATGACTTATTCATGTTGGCAAACATACTATTATCAAACCTGGATTTAGATATTGCTTCAGATTTGGACTGCTAATCAATCTCGCGACACAGATAATCAACTGCATTGATGTTAGCACCATTTCCACTTGCCAGAAAGATACTGGAAAGTTGCGACGAATAGAGTAGCAAAAAAATGTCTAGTAATTACGAATGGCCGGCTGACTGTTATAGTTTGTTGGAAGTTTGCTCTTTATAGAAGTCATGAAGATTGCGAGAAGCAAAAGATTAGACCCAACCACTGAATTTAATGCTGTTTTGACATTTATAGTTTGAAAACTTACGAAAAAGCACTAGGCGATGGTTTGGAAGCATGAAAGAGAGTCCGGATAGAGCGGCAAAGACCAACCTATTGATCAATTTATCAATATTGTTTTAGTTTCATCACTTACGACGGGCACACCATGATCGCATAGTAAAAGGAAATATCCCTTTGCAACACAACTTGAATTTCTAGTGCATTTCTGAAAAGAGCAGTGAGGAGTTCGAAAAAAATTAAATGTACTGACGTTGTTCGTTTGACATCGTTCAATTCAAGATCATGCAAGGTAGATGCGTACTAAATGATAACATGAAAACTTTGAAAAATATAGAAAATATGAACTTACCGTTGCCGTTTTGGATTTCACGTTCCACCCATTGTAATTTGTTAGGTTTTCATAGTAGTCTTCTAAAGATTTTTGCCGTTATAAGCAGTTCAGATCTCTAAATATCGTACTTTTCTCTAAATTCATCGGATTTTGCTTGCGTTCAAATACAAAATCTCGTCCGAACTGAACATCGGCCAATATAATGGTACAATTCTGTTCATCGAAGGGATAGTTTGAGGCATCCACCTGACGTGAAGCTAGCGTTTTTTTTTAAAAAATCGATTTGAATCATTGATTCATATTTCGAAAAGCCAGTAAATGAGCCGCGTTTCGAAACGAGTTCCGAAGAATGATCAGTTTCGTATCATTTTCGGAACGTTTGCTTCTGACCTCGCAATCCACAGTTATGTGTTGAACGGGAAAAGAGTTGACGATCGCATCGTAACCGGTGGTATACACTTTGGCAGTCCAGTGAATGAATGATACGGTATCAGCATTCCCAAAAGACTTTACACTGAAAAAATCTATTTGATTTGAACATTGCTTGTTCTGAGAGGTATTTGGCGTCCTTCAATTTAGAGAGTAGTGAATGACAATTGCGATGTTTACGCTTAAAATGATTATTGACGCAATATCGGGGAATGCCGGGTCCGCGGGAGCCTTTCATTTCAAGCTCTACTAGTACCTATTCAATGGAACAAACTGCGGTGACCAAATATCCCATCCCTGGAGGGTGACAAAACGCATGCCGTCGAACTCGCTGGCGTTCCATCTCAGTCGCCTATCGAAGTAACCCTGCGAGAAAGCACAATATTTTGGGAATTACTGACACGATTTTAATTTTCAGTGAAGTTGATTTCAGTTAGTTGAAGAGCAAAATTTCCGTTATTTTTTTCCAAATTTTTCGGTTCAGGGGCGCCAAATGTTGAAAATGTAGTCGATTACCGTATTAACTAGGAGAAATCCAGAGAGGGTCTGCGCATGTTCATCGAACATAATATTCTCCAGTGTGAGACTCTGGATCCCGATGCTGATTGGCAATTGAGGCGGGCGGACTGGATCAATGTTCTGCCAGAATAGTGTTTTCCATGTAATACCGATGTAAAAGGCGTCTCTTGATATGGGAAATTCAAGAGTTTGCAACGAAAACCTTATTCTTGATCATTTGCTGCAATCGAGTCATGTCCTCGTGGTGCGAGCGTTCCGTCTTCACTTCCTCGAGGGGATTGGGTTCTAATAAATTATGCATACAATTAACAAAGTAAAAGGAAAAACTAACTTTGATCAACCGACTCGTCAACAAAATAGTCATCATCATTCAGTGACCTAACAGCTGCGATAGTGATCGAAAGCAGAAAGCAGGAAATTAGCATCGCACTGCAAGAAAGTATTAGTTTCGGAACGTTTTCATCAAAGACGGAAAGAATACGGTTGCTTCTTGTGAAAAATCAAATGGAATTAGTATCCATCAGTACAGAAGCAGTGGAATGTATACGCTACGATATATTCAACATGTTTATCTAGCAGCGATGGTACATGTCTTTGTGATTCAATCATTGGTGAGTAGGTTACAGATATAATCAACTTTCAGTATAGAACACAACTGAAAAGTTATTTGAATTTTTCAGATTCTATCTCAAGAAACCTGGAAACAGCAAGAAAGATAGGTTAGTGATTGTAGCAGCGAGAAATATCCAATGTAACATCCCGGACACCTTCTCAATAACTGAGAGAACTCCTGAATAGAATTTTAAAATTTCTGGCAAAGAAATAAAATTGAACCTGGACTGAATAGTCTTTTTAGATTCGGATTGCTAATTAATCTCAAGGAACAGGCAATCAATTGAGCGGCTAATAAAATCATTTCCACTTGCCAGAAAGTCACTGAAACAAAGCCAATCAAACTCGAATAACATCAGAAAAAAAACGTATTGCTGGCTGTCTTGAATAGTTTGTAGGGAAACTTCGCATATTGGCTGCCATAAAGATTACCAGTAGTAGAAAATTGGAGAAAATCACTAAAAGCTGGCATTGAATTCCCATCCTCCATCTTACAATTTACAGAACAAAACAATCCTATTATTTGAGTGCAGGAACGAGAGTCCAGTTAGGGCGGCAAATAGTAATCTGTCATTTTCTGTCAGGTTGCGATTGAAAATTAAAGAAGCTTACGATGGGACAATCATGAATGCAAAATATGGTGCGTCTCTTCGAAAGGTGATAAAGAGTTTGAGGGCGTTCCTGAAAAAAATTAGGTGTAGCTTTTAAAGGAGGATTTATAAGAAAGAACTTCAGCGGCTCCCGCACAGATGTTTTTGATGGGCTACGGTAGCCCTACCGCCCTTTTCATACAAAAGTGCTCATGTCGTTCGATTAGGGTCGTTCCAATCCAGATCGAAATTGGTGGCATTGATTGATGCGTGCTGCGAAAGTTTTCCGCGATTAAGAACAGAAAGAAAGAAATCTTACAACTGCCAACTTATTCTCCACATACCACCCGTTGGCGTGAGTGAAGTTTTCGTAATAATCGTCTGATATTTTGTTTAGGAAAATCGACTCAAAGCACGTACTCATGTGCAAAATTTTCGAATCTCCAATAATCTGATATTCGAAATCCTTTCCAAACTGCTTGTCTTGCAGAATAATGCTGCAGAGTTGTTGATCAATCGGATAGTTTGAGGCGTCGATCTAAACTATCCTTCAAACACTTCAACTTTCAGCACTTCTCTGCTTTTTTGGCCCAGGCGCATTCTATCCCTATATCATAGTCATTCTCAGTTGCCTGTTCGAAGAATGAGAATGGTAGGCTATGGAATTGAGTGCGGAAAGCAAGAGTTGTCTATCCTCATTCCGCACGCTCTCTCGTCACTCTGATCGATGAGAGAGTGTGTGAATTGAGGAGAGCAACTCTTGCTTTCCGCTTTCTACTCTGAAATAGGTTTCCAAAAAAAATTGTTGAACGAACCTCGCAATCGACTGTAACTGTCTGAATTGGGCACGCTCCTGTATAATATTGCACGGAATCTTCAGAAATAAATGTAGTCACCGTAGAGTGTTTGCCCGTCCATTCTCTATCCTCGAAAGAGCTGATACTGCAAATTTCGAAAATATATCATTTTTAGCATTGTTGGAAGTATAACATGGCGAGCGAAACACTACCTGTTCCTGACAGTGAAATGCGGCACCCACACCTCCCAACTGGGAAAGGACACCTTTCGTGTGCCACTGTACTCATTGGGATTCCAGCTAAGTCGCTCGTCCTGGTACCACTGAAATATTTCAGTTTTTAGAGGTTCGATGGAATAGAAAATTCAAAAGCTGGATGAATAGAGAATTCGAAATTCGAAATCTAGTAACCAGGTGGGAATTCCTCCGACTATTGTTCGGAAGAAGGAGAAACCTTCAAATAAATAACATACCCAGCAGATCATGAGTCTCCCCTGCAGTGTTCCTGCGTGCTCGTCCAAATGGATATTACTGAGGGTGAGACCATTGATGATGAGTTTAATAGGCAGGTGAGGGGGATAGTCGGGGTTGATGTTCTGAAGAAAGTTGTTTTCGATCTGCGGAATATCTTCGGTCATGCCATTTAAGTTCAGTCCTGATCTAAAGCCAGGATATCGATAGAAAAAGGCTAGTAAGAGATAAGAGGGGAAAACTTTGTAAAGAATGCGCGGTTGGACGTTTCGGTCAACAAGTTTGATATTGAGAGAGTTCTCAAATGATAGACCTTTTAATGAATCACCTTCTCCTTGAGGAACTCGTGCAGCTTAGTCATGTCATGGTAGTGGGTGTGCGCGGCCCTTGCAGTTTGGACATTGGCGATAGCTGAAGTTTTTTTCTAATTTACATATATATTTTAAAAAGTTTTATTTAAAAAAAATGAAACGTACGCTCATCCTCATTCGTCTCCTCATAGTCATCATCGTAGTTGTAGTTGTTAACAATAGTAGAAGAGACGATGGGAAGGATGAGTAGTGCCCAGGAGATTATCATTGCACTAAAAGAAGCTATCAGATCTAGTTATAATTGAAATCATTTCAAAATCGAGAGCAGAAATGAACGTGAAAAATCAGCAGTGTGAATGAGTTTCAGAAGGTACATAATTATTGGAGTGTTCGCAATAATGTAATAGAAGCCGGGTTGCTGTGCGTTAAAACATAAAAGACACTTTTTGAGAAAGTGAAAAGTTTTGTTCATAACCTTGGCAAAGTTGAAAAAATAGATCCGGCCCAAAACTGGTGTACAGGTAGTACCCCTCGAGTGTAGCTCACGTGCAGCTTTTGGAATCACCAGGGTCGCTCTCCGACAAACGGCGGCAATGACTACAAACTACCGTAACCCAATCGACTTTGCGCATACGCAACCGATTCAAACAAGCGAGGGTGCGAAAAATTCACAAAATTCAGTTGATCGTACACACCAACTTTTATCCCGACCGCATTCAAACTCGAAGAGAAAAATCGATTTTTCGAAAAAAAAATTCTTATTTTATTTTCCTACTGAGCCGGGAGTTATGATAACTACCTTTTTTATTTCATCAATCGAAAGAAAAACTATCCACATTGCTTCCATTCGAAAACGAAGGAAATTTAAAAATACAAAATGACTCGATTTTGGCAAAGAAGGCGCAAAATTTGAAATAAAATCAGTGATTGATAAGGTTCTCGAACTTTCGCTACCGAAACTCAAACCTATCAATGGTTACTGTTCAAAAACGCTGCGTTTTTCTTTTCTTTTCTATATTACTTTTAAGACTGAAAAAACCAAAGGCTCTTTTCAGATTATTTTCAGCTTTTCTGGTTCTCTTGAACTGTGTAAAATAAAGTTAGTTCTCGATGATTTGCCCTATCGTGAACTGATTTTATTTCAAATTTTGCGCCTTCTTTGCCAAAATCGAGTCATTTTGTATTTTTAAATTTCCTTCGTTTTCGAATGGAAGCTATGTGGATAGTTTTTCTTTCGATTGATGAAATAAAAAAGGTAGTTATCATAACTCCCGGCTGAGTAGGAAATTAATATATGATTTTTTTCTTCGAAAAATCGATTTTTCTCTTCGAGTTTGAATGCGGTCGGGATAAAAGTTGGTGTGTATGATCAACTGAATTTTGTGAATTTTTCGCACCCGCGCTTGTTTGAACCGTTTGCTTATGCGCAAAGTCGATTGGGTTACGGTAGTTTGTAGTCATTGCCTGTACACCAGTTTTGGGCCGGATCTATTTTTTCAACTTTGCCAAAGATATTTTCACTTTCTCAAAAAGTGTCTTATAAAATAATGATCGAAAAAGCCACGGAGTATCCATGAACCGTTTGAAATCAAATAATACTGAATGCATGCACTCCCAATCTCGCTTGAACTGAATCAGACGCAACGGATACAAAAATAAGGTCCAAAAGTTTCCACATTAAGCAAGCCGAAATTGAGTGTTCTTCTGTGAAAGAGCTCATTACGTGGGCATGCTTCGCAATTGAGTGTTTATGTTGCTGTTCCTTCAATCTTTTGCGCGGGCTCATTTCATTACGCATCCGTCGTAAAGACAGCACCAGGTAGAGACTGTGGTAAGTGGAGAGAGTTCAGCAAGAATTTGCTATCCCAGTGTTTATCTTTCGGACGTGCTCACATTTTCTCTACGCGATGCATGGATCACAGTGTTCTAGAGCAACCAACCGAGGGATCAATGTCAGAATCAATCGAATTGAAATATGCTTCAGAAATTCCTCACAATGCAAAATGCTTGCTCTTTTGCAATTCCATTGCGTTTCTCATGACTAAACAACAAAGGTCTTCAGTTCAGATATCTCATGTTGAGATCCAAGAATTGCTGGAAACTCTCGTTTTTCCATTCGATCATCCACCGCATATTCTCCTCACTGCAGAACACACACCGCGTACTTTTTCCATTCCACACAAATCCCCAGGGACAGTTTAGAACCCAATTCACTCTCGCACGTTCCCCTATTCCATCCCTTACTCCACTTGCCCCTCCTCGGGCTCCCTGACTCCGCCCCCTCCCCCTGGACCTCCTTGCCCCTTCCCCCTAGTTCTCTCAGTCTTCCCCACCCGTCCGGCTGTCATGACCGCCTCGAGTCGGTACCTATTCCTCGCAGCTTTGTCAGGTCAGCCCCCATATTTCCTCATCCAGATTCCATCTCTGACGCTTCCCCGAGGGATATGGGTACAATACCACCAATCAGAATGGTGTAGGGCCGGAAAAAGTGGATTATGGAGGGGGGATCTAAGTAGGAGAGGGGATGGGCCATAGTTGAGTTTCGAATCTCGGCTGGGTTCATTCCTGGTAGTGATGATAGCAGTAACGGTCGCTCCTGCTACTGCAGCGAACATTCTCGCTCTGCCGTCGCTGATGTGCCATCTACTACATTGTGGGTTTACTGAGACTGATTTTGCATATGCTTTTGTGCCAAATTTAGTCAGGTTTTGACACTAAAGCTCACTGCGTTGAGCTTGAAGACACCTAAAAAATTCTGTGCAAAATAGCATTCTACTAACCAGCTTATTATGTTCAATAACGGCGTAACTTTATGGAGAATCTAACACTCGGTTCCGCCAAAAGTAACGCTGCCCAAATCGCCGAGTCTCCGCATTAGCGCTAATTTCGCTCCTCTCCTTTTCCCGAGAGGTGTCCAAATTGACCTGGACATCCCTCAATCTCAGAGATTTCTGAGCGATTGCTCTCTCCAATTTCCCTGCTCTCTAGTCGGCCAGCAAAGATTTTGACATGCCGCTTCCGTTTCCTTGAGAAATTGGGCGAAACACGCTAGAGGTGTACTAAAGCTATTCTCGTGCCGTGAGATTTCCAAGATTCTGCAGACCTAACCCCGCTAGAATTTCGCGTGGTGGTGTGGTCTAAATGACTAATGCTTCCCGGATGGTCAGAAATCTAGGAAACATAAAAAAAACTGAGCCTTTTCAGTATGCAACGTGCATGGAACGCCCAATTACCCGACGATATCGGAGGCCTCGATGATCAATACGACAGGTATTTCATCCTTTTCTTAGTCATCGGATATTCTCCCGGTAATCGAGTAGTGTTACGTGCTGCAGAATGATGATGAAAAGCGAATTTCGAAATTGTCGAATTTCAAAATCGCAAATTTCAGCCCAAATCGGTCATGATGTGCACTTCAAGTGCAGCGTGGAGAACATCGGAGAGAAGAACACGGTGATTTCTGATTCTTGAACTTTGCAAATGAGTTAAGTTTCAGTACCCGTTTGCCTTAGTTTTTGGTGAGAGTCTTCGATGAAGTTGGGGCCGAATGTAAAAAAAACGAACTTGCGCAACACGACCATCTGTTCCTGGAAGATCAAAGCCTCGCCTGACCCGTCTGTAAATAGTGTTGAGCAACCGGGCTTGGGTCCAAGCTGCGTCTAATGGTCGAAGTCAACAACCTATTTGCCATTACGTTCATCCTAATAATTACTTATTAATGAGCTCTATTGCTTACTGGAACGAAATAATAAATACTAATTGCAGATAATCTTCCTGCGACCGGGCCCTCCACAGAAGATGATTTCGTATGAGGGACAGGTATGATTCCTCTACGCGCATTCTTTAGGAAATCTCTTCTCTTTTCTCTCACTAGCTGTCTCTATTTCATCTTCCTGTAACCTGGTTTTTGATTCAATTTTTTTAAAATATTCTGATTGACCTACATAGCACGCTGTAAACTAAAAATTCTGCACCAGGTGCACGGCAACGTTTGATTCATCAAAATAGCATCGAAAATAATATTTGCATCTCTTCTCCACTTTCACTCAAAACGTAAAAAAATTGCATCCTAGAAAAAAACGTGAAAAAATTGCACGACAATTTTTTTCACATTTTCAAAATCGAGAAAAAGTTGCAGAGCAATTTTTTCTCGATTTTGTCTTCCTTTCTCAGCCTTCGGGGCGCGAGCAAAAGACGAAGGAGAGTGGAAGGAACAGAACCCTCAACTTGCGGTACGTGCGCAAACACGTTACCTCTATGCTACACTCGGATGAATTCCTCCACCTTGATTTGATTCTAAGACTCCGCGGTGCAAGGGCAATCGATAACAGGAAGTTTTAGACCTTATTTAACTTTCTAGTTACTGTTTCAGTAACTTACTGATTATTCGCAAGCCATGCTGCTTGGGAAATAATTCAATTTTATGAAAAAACACGTCTTCCTGTTCTCGGTTGCCTTTTGCACCGCGGAGTCTTAGAATCAAATCAAGGGGGAGGAATTCATCCGAGTGTAGCATAGAGGTAACGCGTTTGCACACGTACCGCAAGTTGAGGGTTCTGTTCCTCCCACTCTCCTTCGTCTTTTGCTCGCGCCCCGAAGGCTGAGAAAGTGAGACAAAATCGAGAAAAAATTGCTCTGCAATTTTTTCTCGATTTTGAAAACGTGAAAAAATTGTCGTGCAATTTTTTCACGTTTTTTTCTAGGATTCAATTTTTTTGCATATCAAGGGTGATTTTTTGCATATCAAGAAAAAAGATTTGTAATTTTGCATGTTTTCTTATTCCATGAAGGTTTCATCATATCTACTATTAACTTTTATTTTTATCCTCCCTTAGTAGGGTTGTAAATAAATGTCCAAAACACCCTATTCTTCCACGTCCGTGCACCTGGTGCAGAATTTTTAGTTTACGGCGTGCTATATCCTACGTTTCTACGAGAGGTTCTAAAAGATAGACCCGCGAGTTCGACCTTTACTCCTGTTTCGAAGCCCGAAAAAAACCCAATACTTCGGCCTCCCCATCGTCTACTTTATTGTCGGCCCTGCGACTTCAATTAGAGTCTAGCTCGCAACGCGCGAGTTTTCTTTTCATAGCCATTTCGAGGGGGCGCCATGCTCCAGACGCCACATGATGTTGCTATGTTCACGGGTCTATTGAATGAGTCTTTAAATTCCTTGGTCTCTAGAGGTCAAAATGAACCTCTCTGTCAGACCGAGTGGAGCTTTCTCAAACCCAGAAAGGCTTCATAGGCTTCATAGCGAAACAAGGCCTCCCAATTACTTCCTAGCCCTAATCAGATTTGGGCCCAGTCATAAGTCGGTCCTTCCTCTCTCTTCTCCCGTCCCGCTCTCTCGCTCTCTCTGACCGCCCGGGGAGCGCAACTAACCAGAGGAAGAGGATGACTCTTGAGCCCCTCATCCCGAGATGATTACTCTAATTTCTGGAGTACGCAAGAGAATCCGGTACAAGGCCCTGGGTCGGTTGATTGCGGGAACGGTTCGGGATCAAGGGCGAAACAATTTAGACACCGTTCTAAGGACCCGTGAGTAGTCCAGGATCTTCAAGACCAAGAGTCCAGAGCGGGGGAGGCGCTACACTCTTCTCAGTACTCTTTCCTGATTCCGAGAACAATGAACGCCCTCTTCTTTGAAAGACGCGGGAATGGCAAATGAGCGTGTTCTAGCGTGCAGAGTTTCGAAGTTTTTAGAGGCTAAGTCATTCTATCTAACTGGCGTGCAAACACTTGAGCAATGTAGAAATCCCAACTATAACACCGGCTAGCACATGGTTGTACACTCCCTAGTTCCCAGGGCCTACATTACGGGGTTACTCGGCGAAAACTGAAACTAGACGCCGGGACAAGCAAAGCAAGCGCTCCACTATTTGTGAGAATGATACGTTTCAGGGGTTCCGTAAATGAGTATGATCCGGTGTAAAATGATCTTCGTCTCGTTGCTTGTGACCAGTAACACTCGATAAAATCCATCTGGGATATTAAGCAGCTGACAGCCGATTGAAGAGCTGTGTTAGTGGTTGCTGCCATTCGATCTCTGACAACCATTCTCACCATTTCGATCTAAGTAGATCTACTTATCCCTAGTTCTTGCCACCCGATCTCCCCCCTCAGCTTCAGCGCTCGAATTATGATTGTCCCTGTCTCACTTCGCGCAGTTGCAATTGAGAAGAGCGTTCGCCTCATTGGACATTCTAATGTTTCCTCCTCCTGCTCTCTCGATTTCGCACGCTCTCTCGCCCAAATTGTCTCGGGTTCTCATAACACTTACACCCTGCCACCCGATCCACTCCCTCTTCTCCTTGGCTAGACTAGACGAGAGACAAGGGGAATTGAGAGAGCACAAGAACAGCGCAATATGGATAGTGTGAGTGTATGAGTGGGAGGTCAAGTGTAGATGAGGAGGAGGGAGTCAGGAAGACTGGAAATTAGGCCCGGATGAGACAATTATTGGGCGATCTGAGGGATTCAGAGAATTTTTAATTATTAGCTGGAAATGGTTATGTTTCACGAGCAGCACAAGTTCCAGAATGTAGTGTTAAATCGGTTTCTTACCATTCGTCTCCGTAAAAAATCATCAATCCCTCCTGAAAATGAGGTTTTCGTAATTCTACGTCAGATCTTCTCTCCAATCAAACGGAAGTACGAGCTAACAACGAGAGGCGGCCCATTCGGCAACCAGTGGACGCTCACGATCAAGAATGCTCAGGTAGGTCAAAGATTCAATTAAGAGATTAGAGATCAAAGTTCAAAGATCAATTTTGCAGCCGTCAGACCGCGGTTTCTACGCTTGCCAACTCAACGGCAAGAATATCACTACGAAGACTGGCTTTCTGGACCTGAAAAGTGAGTCGGTGATGTTGACTCGACGCTAGGGTGTATGAGAACATTCGGATGATAAACACTTGTTCTCTCGTCTTCATTTGCTATCTGGTGCTATCTCCAAATCCAAAAAAATCCATTCGAATATTCTCAGAGTGCCGTTCACCCATGTACATTCTCTGAGCTAGAGGTGTTGTAATGCGCATTAGGTCTACGCTAATTCAAAATACGTCTTTCTGAATCCTTCCCGATTTTCTCTCTTCTCACTCAATCTAGCAGACAATAAGGCCAGTCCATTAGGGAAGATCTGCATTTGCATTTTCCTCACCAATTACCGGTGCCTTTGAGCCCTGATCGCTCTAATGTGCTATGTGACAGGCGGTGGGTGAGAGAGTGTGCGGAATTGAGAGAGTGGGAGAAATCTTAGGATCCACGCCATACGGCGAATTGCCTAAGATAATGGTGGGGCGGCGAGCGGGGTGTGAAAAGCCGGTGGATGATCCGCGGAGTGATTTAGGGTGGAGAAGCGGTGGCCTGAGGGTAAGAAACTGACTCTTTCTCGACCAGGGACCCCTCTCTCGATTTTTTTTCGCTAATATTCACATTTTAAATTCAAAGGGAAGCCTCACATCCCATTTTCTGCAGATCGCAATTGAAATAATCGCTTCCTGCCATGCTTTCTAGACGGTTCCCTAAAGTACGGAACGATTTTCACCCTGTAAATTACGGTTCTGAACCAGCAGACTAGGGCTGTAGTTCCGTAATCTCTGGACCAAGGGTCTAATCGTTTCCTTTACACGTGAGCTCCCCTGCTGGGCTTGATTGATGTATGAGCATGGGGAGACAATGGCAAGAGTCTCGTAATTAACCCGTTCGCTGGGTGGTCAGACAGAACGAGAGAGCAGGGAAAACGGAGAGAGTGGCTAGAACATGGGACAATGGAGTAATGAACAAGTGCTGTCTCGCTGCGTTAATTGACAGCTTGCAGGGAGGAGAGGCTAGGATGAAGTCATTGTGATGAATGCGGGGGTAGAGTTAGGGATAAATGTTGCTTAGGTATTCTAAAACGAGAAGAATTGTCCGTAGTAACAGCAAAGAGTAGCAAAGAGTAGTTTAGTGGCATCTGAAACAGAATGGACCATACACAAAGTGAGGGTGGAAGAATTTTTGAGAAATGCAACTGTGAACTTTAAGACTCTGTAGTGCATGCCGTCAGAATTCTGATCCAATAAAAGCCAATTTGCTATTCCGAGCATCTCTAAAATTCTAGTTCCTTCTTCCTTCGCACAGAACTCTTTTTTTCCCAACTAAAAGCTCGAAATGGAGACAACATTGAAGATCCTTTTATCCTTTGATTATGAAGCTGCGGTGAAACTTATTTCAAATCCTCATCACTACTAGTTTTACTGTATTAGTAGTATCGTAAGAGGATCAATCCTATTCCAATTTCGATATCCGATATTCCGAGGTAGAGATATTATGATATTCCGAGCGTATTCCAGTTCCTCCCTCCATCGCTCAAAGCACTCCGAGCGCTGTGGAAGTACGAGAAGGGGAGAATGTCACTATGGGATGCAAGGTATGTTTTGCTAATCAAAACAACAACAACAACAACAACAACAACAACAACAACAACAGCGGAGTTCCACGGAAGAATGGATAAGCAATACGCATTCTTTAAGTTAGATTGCCAAACGCAAGATTGACGTTTGGGGATGATGGCGGATAGGCCAGGTCATACGTTGAACTTCGATACCACGACAACAACAATAACAGCGAATGAAAACGTAATATTAATTAATTAATTAACAATATCCCAAATCAGGCCGAGGGCGAACCCACTCCGACGATCACGTGGCGAAGACAAGACAGGCAGCTCATCCGATTCGACGGACAGGAGGGATTTGGAGGTGGGGATTTATTCGTTTTCTGTGAATTCACGGATAGGAACAATTGGTATAGCTTTCACATAATAACAGTTGTAGCGGAGATGAAACATACTTGGTCTATCTGGTATTTGAAGGCATTGTCCTCTCAATATCACCCGACGGACTGATCATGCATGCATCTTAGTACCAGCCGCGCTCACACCATATCGAGCATATTGAGAGCTTCGTGCGAAACCGAACACCCCTTCTAAGTGAAAGGCCACTTGTTTTCACTTCTCGCAATCCATATCCCCACTTCTCTTCCCGGTGACCAATCCCTTCCCAAGTATAGCCCCTCGGATACGGAGAGCGATGGGAATATTGTAAGACGATCCCCTCCTAGACGCAACCAATTCTTGATAGAAATACATCACGAGTGGGGATTGTGCGTCAGTGCAAGATTTAGTCATTGCTAAGGATCTATCGAATCAAAGACTCGCAATTGTCTTTAAAGAAAAAGTGAAACTCAACCAATTTCACAAATGTTAATCACGCTTACGTAATCACTACGCAATTCCAGCCTCAGTCTGGCACGGTCCGGAGATGAATCTCACGCACGTATCGAGAAGGCACATGTGCGAGTGAGTGGATTATTTGTTATTTTGTAATTTATGGTTTTCTTAATTAAATTGTGCTTTAGGTACGTCTGCGTTGCTTCAAACGGAATTGGACCAGATGAGAGCTGGGCTATCAAGCTGCTCGTTACTTGTGAGTTACCACGCTTATCACCTTCACACTATCTTACCAAGGAAAAACCAGTCACTGGATGACCGGAACGTGTAATTCTTGGTGACTAGACTTTTTCAGCGGCGTGTTATAACGGGGAATTGAAGAGGTGATGTACCGCAAATAGACCCGCAACTTCCCCCACAACACATCTCGATTTGCATCAATTACTGCAGAGCGTGGAAACCCCCGCGTGCGTTGGGCTCTAAACTCGTTTGATGACGTGCTTGAAAGAGGATAGGGATCGGCTTGCAGGGGACGGCAAATGAGTCAGAAGGGAAAATGACTGGGGATTTCGAAAATGGGAAGGTCTAAGATTCCTAGTTTTGATCTAAAATCAAACGTCACTTGTAATCTAAAATAGGGTATGTAAATTCAGTTTAATAACTTCCTTTCAGTCACCCCGCACGTTCTCGCAAAGAAGCGGTTGCTTACTGTAAGAAGAGGTCAAGTGGCAAGGCTGGTCTGCGATGTGGAGGTAATTATGTTTTTTTCGCAAGATTTTACTCTCAAAATCGCGTAGCAACTGCTCACTGATTTGCACTAATTAAGATTTTGATAATTATTTAATGATGAGATTTCCAGGCCTGGCCCCGACCCGAGGTCGTCTGGCAGCACGATGGAGAGTACTTGCATGAGGGACACCAGATCAGTCAGGCTAGTTAATTAATTAACTAATCAAATTAGCGTGAATCAACGCGGGAAAAATATAAATCTTACTGCAGCTTTTGGATAAATAGATGAAAAGTAGAGGTGACGGTTTGATATTGCTCGGCTTGTATATTTATGCGAGAATCTTTCAGAACTTCTCCATCACTGGCCAGCTCACAACCGCTCACGTTCTCGAGATTCGCGCTGTTACGCCTAAGAATTATGGTAGGTTTTGTCGCTGATGAATGAAGCCCAGATCACATTTCCTCACCTTCTCATGTATTTGACTGATTCGTGAAACATAACTGATGTCGGAGTTTCTGGTTTTGGAATGATAGCCGAAGAACTATGGTTTGTTTTTTAACTGACGAAAGAAGCCAAGATCGCTTTTGCACACTTCATCACGTTGTTGATTGATTCGTGAAGCATATCTGTACTAAGAATATATTTTAGATCTTAATTAATTAATTAATTAAACCATTCAGGAATCTATCGCTGCACCGCACGCAACGACAACGGCCTGCACCATGCGGATATCGAGCTCGTTGGTGGGAATTTATTATTTTTGTTTTATGAATCGGTAGCAAAAGATTTAGAATTTGGGTTAGCTTATAAGCTGAGGATTTTTTGTTAACAATGTTTTGGTTTCTTTTTGTTTTGTTTTTTTGTTTCCTTTTAAATGCGCACCAGAAGCTGTATCACTTTCACTCGTTCTGCTGCGAATTTGAAAACTCCGTGAAACTTATCTGATCCCTACATGATAGGTGATCTGTCTGAAACATTTCTATTACAGAATCCGAAGACGACGCTCGCTTCGCCAATCGGATCAGGCCGGAAGGTAATATTACTGATTTTTAGATCAATATCCTCGTTTTTACTTAGTTAGCATGCCTCAGTTCTCTTCCCGCATGATACTAACACACGTTCACTCAGTTTTGGTCAATTTTTCATTTCACCAGAACTAAATGATATTAACGCCAGGGCTGGGCAAAACTTAAACGGTCTTCCATTTCGAAATGCTCTCTCGCCGGTCAGACAAAGCGAGAGAGCATGGGAAAGTGAGAGACCATTACAATTTGCACAGCCCTGACTAACACTTTCCTTGCACTCACACGCACTTTCCTCTCACCCCGCACGCAGGTTCCGGTGACGGTGCACCTCCCTCCTCCTCAGTTGACGACGAAGATTCAGACGCCGTCGCCGACTTTTACCAGTACACCACCGAGTCGTGGGAGACGTCGACGCACTCGCCGCACGCACCACACCACCGCCATCGGCACCACGAACCGGCTACGGTGATGGGTCGGCAGTTGGCGGAGGAGACCACCGTACCCTCAGGCATGGCGTTATTGATTGGTTATTGATTGGTTGGAAGTGGAATTGGCTCTGGCGTGGAACCTGATTAACGATCGAAAAATGATCGTTGAGCAGAAATAATCATTGTTCTTTGCAGTACTCAGCCAAAGGCGCAGCCTGTGGAACAACGCAGGAGTCTCTCAATCAATCAATATTCTACTTACCGTAACCTCAGTAACTTACTTCCTCAGACTTTAATATTTCGCTGTTTCCATTGAATAGTATTCTAGTTGACCGAGCCTTCATAATGTCATCACTATTCGTCCTAAACCCTCATAAAGGCCGTGTAAAATTTGAACGATCTCTCATTTCGAAATGCTCTCTTGCCGGGAAAACAAAGCTAGAGAGCATATGAAAGTGAGAGACCGTTAAATTTTTGCACACCCCTGATCCTCATCTTCTCTGTGGTACTAGTCATGCAATGAGCTCTCTCCCTCCTCTACTTCAACGATCAATTGTGCACTACCAAATCACCATCGGGTCTGTTTTCACTCAATAAATGCTCTTTCATCTGATAAATCATTATTTATTGCACACTTTGCATATATATGCCGAATGAATGAACACACCAAGTATTTTCGTAAATATGTAGAATACATTTTCCGGGGTCAGTTGGATTACGAGAAATAGATTTTACAAACTATCCTAATGAGGCAGCTTCAACTCAGTGTTGTCAAAGTGCGTCTTCCATTCTTCCTTCATGAAGAATTTCCCTTCTCTAACCAGCTCCTCAAGTCGATACTTGATCGCCGCACGCGTCACGAAGGAGAATTGTTTGTACTCATTAGTTTCCTGTAAACGTTTTTCAGGTAATAGAATCTGTTTTTTTTGTTCATTACAAAAAATGACCTCCGGAAATTCCTGGACAGAATTGATTCGTCGCAGACTTTGGATCTGAAAGTGCGAGAATGAAGTTAAACTGCGAAATATTCGTGTTCAATCTGCGAAAAGAATGCGAAAACGTCTACGAACCGTCAACGAATCCCAAAAATGCTCTTCTGCAAGTTTCAATTTGTCGACAATAGAGATGGACTTGGAGGAAATGAGATACTTCTCTATCATGTCAAGGACTCTCTGAAATTGATTGTTACCTAGAGCACTTGGAAGGGGCAAACCTTAATCTTCCAATGGTCTGCCTTATCGAGGATAATCTTCAAGTTATCATCTAAAATAAGGATGTGAGTCGGGCATTTTACCTAGAGGTGATACCATTAATCGGATTTCCACTCGGAAATAGCACTTGAAGAGTAGTGACAAAGTCCTAAAAACTAGGCGGGTTCAGATTTCTCAAAAATTGAACCTCCCTCGTAACTTCCTTCGATTTCTTCGTTCAGAGTGTAATTGTTCATTTCCTTGCCCTCGTTTATGACTTCAAGAATTATGAAAAACGTGAAAGAATTTGCAAGTAGGAACTGAAAAAGAATGGAAAAAAATAAGCAAAAAGATTAATTTATATAATCATTTTTACCTCCTTAGACACATTCAGTGACTTTCCACTGTCCTTGAAGATCAATACGAAGTTGTCAGCAGGATTGGATGAAGCAAACAACGAGACATTGAAAACAGATTTAGTGGAAGCGATCTCGGTCCTGAATTTATGGATATCAGATCAGAAAGCGTTTATTAAGTGAACAACTTTTGAGTTGTTGCAGGTGAAGCAGCTGCTGCTATCCCAACAAGCAGTAAAAGGAGAATCATCACTGAAACTTTCAGTTGGGTAGAGAAGTGAGAGAGCGCTGATCTACGTGAGAGAATGTTTAGTACGTGCCATTCTACAAGTTCAACGAGGTCAACAACATCGTCAATAGTGGATCACAAGATTACAATAATTGATTGAAGAAGATCCCTCATTTCCCTGAACCCGGTCGGCCTATAAAAGGCCGTCCTCTCTCCTCATTTCTCACTCTCGTCTGGAGATAAAGCAGTTCTACCCTCTCTCTCTCTCGCCTTCCACACGGCAACCAACTGGCGTTCAGTCTTCGAGCAACGCAGAGGATCCTACAGTAACCGAGGTTATCCCCAGTATCGATATCCCAGTACCCCAAGGGATCGATACCCGATTACTGTAGTGACCTATTGGAGATCTGATCTCCACCCACCTACCGTACTTGAGACTAACCCCATCATATCAGATACCGTACTCACAATGAGCAACCATCACACCAAGAGTTCATTCAAGCCCTTGGCTACGTCTACCCCACGTGCAAGGAGTGCCTTGCCAAGGATCAACCACCCAGAGGAACGGTCAAAGGACACCACCACCTCCAAGGACAAGGAGATACGGTATACCTTCCTGACCCATCCTCATACTCCATCGGGGAGCAATTCGGGTTCAACACACCTGGCGGAGCCGTCTTTTGATGGTCTCACGCAAAGATGGACGGGTTCAACACACCTGGCGGAGCCGTCTTTTGATGGTCTCACGCAAAGATGGACGGGTTCGGCACACCCTGCGGAGCCATCACTTGATGGTCTCTCGCGAAGATGTACGGTATTGTCACACCTAAAACCAAGTGACTCTCTCCCCCGAGTATCAAATGGGTCGGCGATCCCGCAAGAGTTGTCGAATAGTGACAGTGACACTCCTCTGCTAAACAGCGATTTCGATATATTTCAAATCGATGATATGAGCTCCGTCGACGTAAAACCGCAGGTTATTGCGGTAGGAGTAGCGCCCTACCAAGGTAAACCTCCCGGTCCCTACGTACCGACCAGTGAATGGAGAATTTGGTTGAAACGTCTCGAAAACTTCATGAAACTACGCAACGTATCTGAGGATGCGAAGAAGTACGTGTTTCTTGACGAAATCGGTGACGTAAACTACGGTATTCTGGAAGGGCTATTGCCCGGCAAAGAGCTAGAAGAGTACACATATGAGCAGCTGAAGGATGCCATGACGGCTAGATTCCAACCAAAAACATTGGTAATGTCTGAGAGATTCAAATTGACCCAGCTGACTCAGAAGAGTACTCAGAATCTAGCGGAGTTCCTAGCGGAGCTTCAAGGTGCAGCCAGGTCGTGCGAGTTCGATAAGATCACCGATATCCGAGATGCATTCATAGCTCTCGCATTCATCTCTGGTGTACGCTCTGACGACACTAGGAAGAAGTTGATCGAACAGACGGGCAAAGACTCGTCTCAACTACTCGCATTGGCCGAGGCGCACGAGAGAGCAGGACGAGGAGCCAGAGAGCTCCACC
>LS493736.1:597712-619831 GCA_900490845.1 Pristionchus japonicus | reverse complement strand
ATTCATCTCTGGTGTACGCTCTGACGACACTAGGAAGAAGTTGATCGAACAGACGGGCAAAGACTCGTCTCAACTACTCGCATTGGCCGAGGCGCACGAGAGAGCAGGACGAGGAGCCAGAGAGCTCCACCGTACCGGACTGGACACGGTACAAGCGGTTCGTGGTAGAATGGGAGAACACCCTCACCACAGAACACGTAACTCCAGTACAGGACACAATCATAGAGAGCATACAAGGGGTAAGACCCAGCGAAGACTCTTTTGTCATATCTGCAAGTATGATGGTCACAGTACCGATGATTGTAGATACAATGGACTGAATGATGAGTCGGCAAATGTCGTCAGTGAAGATGAGGCCAGTCTTTACGAGTACGACATCGACCACATTGAAGTACACGCTGTGGATCTGATACCCGAGAAAGCTCCGCCCAAATGCCTCATGGAGGCGTTGATTGACACGACTCTCATCGAGTTCGAGTTAGATACCGGCTCTGGAGTGTCAGTCATAGGCTACCAGACATGGGAAGCCCTGGGCAGACCCAATCTACAGGAAACACACCGTGCAGCCAAGGCCTATGGTGGTCAGCTGCTCAGATTCCGAGGTGTGCTGCAGACTGAGGTCACGTGGGGATCCAAGAAGATCCTTACGCGATTGTTTGTCTTGAATACATCATCACCCTCCATTTGGGGAAGAGAGTCGATCCAGATATTCGACATGGATCTAGGACCAGTCTACCGCAACGGAATCAAAAGAGCGGAAGAAGTTAAAGGTGTCTTGAGTGGGACTGATCATCCTACGCCCAATAGAGCTTAGCTCCGCCTCACTGAACTTCGATATTGACGGTTTTGGTTCCTTATTGTCGCAACTATTTTCGTATCCCACCAGTAGAGCTGGGGGAGGAGACCCTGTAGTCTATATTCAAGCTCTACTGAGACAGATTCTAGCCAAGTAGTTTACGAGTCAGAGCATAATCTCGTTTCTAAGGTCAAGCTCTAGTTGAAACAAATTCCTTAGCCATAGCTATAGAGTTAGAGCATAAACTCGTTTCTAATATTCAAGCTCTATCGAGACAGATTCATTAGCCAGAGAGCAATAGAGTCAGAGCATAAACTAGTTTCCCATTTCAGTATTTCAGACCCAAGTTCGAGGTAGACAATGTCCCTCAGAGCAGATCTGGTACAGGAAGATGTAGGCCCAGCCGAACTTCCGATCCATTGTAGACATCGTCTCTCAACTCTCCCACACCCTTAGGAGATCCTTAGTTAAAGTTGTCTAGTGACACTGAAGTTGATCACTAGGGGGAGGAGTTGGGTAGAGAAGTGAGAGAGCGCTGATCTACGTGAGAGAATGTTTAGTACGTGCCATTCTACAAGTTCAACGAGGTCAACAACATCGTCAATAGTGGATCACAAGATTACAATAATTGATTGAAGAAGATCCCTCATTTCCCTGAACCCGGTCGGCCTATAAAAGGCCGTCCTCTCTCCTCATTTCTCACTCTCGTCTGGAGATAAAGCAGTTCTACCCTCTCTCTCTCTCGCCTTCCACACGGCAACCAACTCTTTCAATATGAACTCAAAACTCGACTCAACGGAGAATCAAGAAAATGATCAAAGAGACAGGGAAAGTGAAGTCAATCCACTTTGTCGAGAGAAACTGAACAACTGCCTCCTATCAATCCTCGAGACCCCAGCCTTCCCACTCAACTCAAAAAAGAGCATTGCGAAAGATTACAGCCGTGCTCGTTTAGAGAGAAGAGAGTGATTGATGAAGTAGCGCCCGTTTCTTCACGAATTATTTGGTGAATTTGATATACCAAAGCTCTTGATGTTTACAGGCGGACTACAGGTCTGGTTGTTGTTAACATTTTCCAGGTGTTGTTGTTTACATTGTTTACAGGCAAACTTTTCTTTAAAGCTTTTTTGGGAAAGTAGGCTTGACATTGAACTACGGAGTCTGGTCAGCCGAAATTTTCTGAAATCAGTATTATATTTCATTTGAGAGGTTCGAGAAATAATATCTCGCCTTGCTGAAAGTGCGGCATAATTTATGAAATTCTTAATACTGTGATCCAGAATTGGTTAATCCGATACCTTGCGCAACCTCTTCTTGGAAGCAGATCGGCCAAGCTATTGGGAGTAGACAGTACAGCAGCAAGGCAGCTCTCATCCTGAAGATATCGGAGAAGGACTGGCGACAGTTGCCTCACTTGTCCTGATGCTAGGTCAGAGACTAAGTCCATGTCAGCCTGTCTTACTACTCTCATCTTACTGATTCTCAAATTGTTGTCACAGAAAGGGATTGGATTAGGCAGCAAAGACCAGCCAGATCTCCCCTAACTACGACTTGAAGTAGACGAATCTTGATGAGCTGTCAGGAGATCGGGAGCTATTGCATGCATGGATGATCTCTTCTCTTCGTTCCGCATAGTCTCCCTTCCTGTCTGACCGGAGAGAGTAGAAGGAATGGAGAGACAAGATTGCACCGGGTGCAGTGGGCGATTCATTGAAACAGTCTGAGTGCTACCGTAGTCTGTCTACCGAATTATTAGTGGAAACAAATACTGATTGTAGCTAAACGTTATCTTTCTCATCCTTCTCTACATTCTTGAGTCCAGTACTGTGAATTGCTACTATTATACAAAAGCGTTTATGTACAGCGTAAGGAATATATTGGCACAAACATTGAACATTCATCGAAATTATCCCGAAGCGGTTATCTACAGCGTAACACATATTTGGGCACAAACGTTGCATATTCATTGTGAGAAAAACACATACAGAAGCAGTTGTTTACAGCAGGACAAGTTCATTTGGTAGCAGAGTCGATTGTTCCATGCTCGGACTTGATGCTTGCACTCAATGGACCATCACGACTCAGCACAGGACGCCGCCGTAATCTCCAGTGCCGAGGCGAACCCGTCGGTCTTCGTGAGGAGGAACCACGTTCTGCAATGAAGATATTGAAAGATTGAAAGGGTGATGGGACGTTTAGGAACCCCGCAATTTTTTTTTCTCCAAATATTCTGAAACGTGTCCCTAACATAATCCCAAAAGTTTTTTTCGAGTTTTCCTAAACGCGAGTTCCTAAAAGTGGTCAGAGCGACTAACGAGAAAAGCGTTTAAGAGCGTGGAAGTGCCTCCCCACTAGAGTGCGGAATGCAAGAGTTGACTCTCCTCAATCTGCACGCTCTCTCGCCACTCTGACCGGTGAGAGAGTGTGTGAAATGAGGAGAACAACTCTTGCTTTCTGCACTCTACTCCCAAACTCGCTATGTCAGAGCGGCGCTCCTGGCACTGGGCCAGTCTCAGTCGATTTGCAACTCACCCGTAGAGGCAATACACATAGTCCGCAGTGGCGAGTTGCGAGCGAGGGAGTTGGGTCTCTGAAAACAAATGCGTCATCGTTGAAAATGCTGTGTCAATTAGCGCTCGAAAAACGGGTAATCGTCTCTTCATTCCTCACACTATCTCACCGGTCTGAGAAGCGAGAGAGTGTGTAAAATGAAGAGACGGCGACCAGTATTTCGAAGTATAGTGTCAATTCACCTGCGCGCACGAAGTGAATGGTGTTGTTGGGGCTGACGGGACAAGCTTTGATTTTGTTGTACACCGGATTCTGGTCTTCCGACATTCCCTGAGATTTACAGTTATCTCAATTTCGCAATATCACGCTTGTCACGAGAGAATCGAGCTGACCATGGGAATGGAGCGAAAATCATGAAATGAGTTAGTACCGGATTTTGGCACCTCTAACCATGTCCTAGCATCCCCCAAAGTCCCAATGTGCTGGGATCATTCTGGGGCTCCATGCACCGGGTCGTTTCCATGGATTCTGTACTTTGAACGCAATTATCTCGCTTCTGGGTCGTTTTTGGGGAAAATTACTATAAGTATGACCCCCACTCTTTTTTTGAGCTCTATCGATCTGAACAAACTAGAAGTCAAAATATTGCCTCTGAACTGCGCTACATTCAAGCGAGCATTACTCAAAAATTATAGGTATGTATCTGCTAGTTTTGAAATATGTTATTAAGCTCGACGAGCTCTTTCGAATGAATAGCTAACGAAAAAAATACGTTGGTCGTGGCATGGTGTTTGTCCCCTCGGAAGAATTTCGATGATTTGAAGTCATTTCATTCCCTTCTTCACCGCACAGCGCACTCTAGCGCGCGTGGAATGGAATGAAACATATTCGAACTTTCTTTCGAATTCTTTATAACTCAAGCCGTTCTTTATTACTCATCTACTCAAGCATCGGGTTGTCTCTAAGAAGTTGGATGTTCAACATTTATGAGTTCAGAATGACTACGAATGTTCAGAAGAACTACGATTGTTGAAACCAAGGTCTCCGATCAAACAGAAAAAAGTCGATTAATCCCTGCGGGTCAAAAACATTTTCTCCCGATGATCAAATAAACAATCGATAAAGCTCGGAAAACTGTCCTAAGTGATTAGGATAATTTGGACGGGCCTGCTAGGGCATGCCTAGAGGTGCCCAAAACTGATCCTAACTCATACTTTGATTTTTGCTATATTCCCAAGAATTGTCATTTTAGCTCGATTCTTTCGTGACAGGCGTGATATTGGCGAAAAAACATTCTCCTGGTCCAAAGTGGGCAGGGCCACGGCTTGAGTAATAAAGAATTCGAAAGAAACTCCGAATATGTTTCATTCCATTCCACGCGCGCTAGAGTGCGCTGTGCGGTGAAGAAGGGAATGAAATGACTTCAAATCATCGAAATTCTTCCGAGGGGACAAACACCATGCCACGACCAACGTATTTTTTTCGTTAGCCATTCATTCGAAAGAGCTCGTCGAGCTTAATAACATATTTCAAAACTAGCAAATACATACCTATAATTTTTGAGTTATTCTCGCTTGAATGTAGCGCAGTTCAGAGGCAATATTTTGGCTTCTAGTTTGTTCAGATCGATAGAGCTCAAAAAAAGAGTGGGGGTCATACTTATAGTAATTTTCCCCCAAAAACGACCCAGAAGCGAGATAATTGCGTTCAAAGTTCAGAATCCATGGAAACGACCCGGTGCATGGAGCCCCAGAATGATCCCAGCACATTGGGACTTTGGGGGACGCTAGGACATGGTTAGAGGTGCCAAAATCCGGTACTAACTCATTTCATGATTTTCGCTCCATTCCCAAGAATTGTCATTCTAGCTCGATTCTCTCGTGACAAGCGTGATATTCGGCGTCCATGGCCCTAATGGACCGATACGCCCAACCGCATGTATTTCGGAAGGTTCACCATCTTGTAACCTAGTTTTCGTTTTAATTGATCGTATTCGAAGGGTTAGCGGGTTTTTTACATACCGGGAAGGGCGGGAGGGTTCCACAAGACGTCGTATCGAGTACGGGCGGAGTAACTTTGTACGGAGGAAGAACGCAGTTGCATCCTATATGGGTTTATTACAGTGTTATCACGTTTGCCCGCACGAACGATAGCTGAATGGTGACAATTACAATTTTTCAGGTGAGGTTGGGGCGATACATCGGTTACATCCAGCAACGGGATAGTATTTTGAATCATCAAATAACCTCGAATGTAGGTCTTTCTCATGCCACTGTATATCCACGTGCCGAGTTTTGCGTCCCATATGATTGTGGTGTCTAAAGTAACAATCTTTAGTGAGTTTATCAAATGTAAATTTAAATGAATAAATTGATTCAAAATACTCTTGTCGAAGCTGGCTGTGTGGTGACTGCCGTCATGCAGGTTCTGATCAATGACCTGAAAAATTGGAGAAATATGGATGAAAGGTCAAGAACCAGAGCTAAAAGAAGGCGGAACATTCTAGGAATGTGAATGCTAGGGAGATAATACTCAGGAAGAATAGGTAAATCTTGATATTACCGTGAAAGCAAGGCTCAAAAGTAACGGCAAAACTCGAACATAGTAGCCGTTGGAGCAGGGCTGCTTGTCAATGAATGGTGAGTCTCCCTTGACCGTGATATTCGGATTCGCCTTGAACCCGAAATTGATCTCCTCCTTTCCGTAGACCTTAGAAAATGAGTGAATTACCCGATAACTCTCATTCTTCGCTCCTATCCGACCGGGTCCGAACTCCCCGCCCCAACCTTTAGCGAACCTTGGGGCAGTTGGCGTTGTCCAGGTACTTGACCCATTCCGTCGCGGGCGGAGTGCACATGGGAGAGGGGTCGACGCCACCGAGCAGGACGCAGATCGTGTTCTTTGTCTGATGAGGAATAATTTTCTCACTTTGACTGGCAACGATGTGACTAGTCACATCAACGTCTCGCACTGCGTTTTGCACAAAAAGAGGTCGATTTTCATAGTGAGAAACTAGACCTTCGTTGACTTTCACAGTGTATTTCTCACCAAATATCACCAATGCTTATTATGTTTTTGTTCAAGAATAGGTTGAAAGCTTCAATCGCTAGCGAGCTCGAGGGTTCCGAGCGAGTACCTGGTAGAAGAAAGCCAGACATTCGTCCATCAGAGCACACTCGATGCGGCACTGGTAGAGATCAATAACCGAGGTGGCGTTGCGAATGATATCTCTTCTGGCTGAAATGGCGGCCCATTTCTAATTCGAATTCGCTTTGCAACCGGATATCAATAGCCCAGAGGAGAATACTGATATTCCAAAGGAGGTCGTGACTTACAGATGACTCAAGTAGATGGTTAGATGGGCAAACAAGGGGCTCTTCGATACGTTACCTGCCGCCGTCACCTCCTTGAAGCAGACTGCGTGGGCTGCAGGGAGTAGACAGACGAGGAGCAAGAGGAACCTCATCCTTGGAAGATGGATTGAAATGAGAATGAATGAGGGCCAGAAAAGCAGGAAGATGTGTCCATTTCCATTGGCAACCTGTCGAAGGAGGCGAATTTTGATGAGCTGTCATACATCCAGCTCTCTGTCCGACGAGACAGCACTCAGAATGTGGAGAGCCGCCCTTGCTTGCGCAATTCTGGTCATGAAATGGATGGGATCTGGCCAAAATGGGGCCAAAGATCTCTTGCATTGTAGACTTGCAACTGAAGTGATCTTCCAACATGACCAAGAAAACAAATGGAGCGTTAAGTAGGGAGTTACTGGCGACAATTGACAAAAGTATTACCGAAGTTTCAGTAGGCGAAACTTTGCAGGTATCAAGTCGCACTGAGATAAACAGTTACATTCGTGAGTCTTTGTAAGAGAAACAAGATGCGACTATCTTGTACTGCTTTTCCTGTTTGCTATCTCTGCTACTAGTAACACCCACTTTGTTATACAAAAGCGTTTATTCACAGCGGGACAAATATTAGTACAAATATGATGGATTTAAATGAGAAATAGCGTGTTAGATGCAGGACAAATATTATTGAATGGACAAATATTGTGAACGGATCGCAAGATAATGATCACTAAACACAAGATGCTGCGGTTATCTCCAATGTGACGTTTTTGGTGTTGACAGGTGTGAGGAAGAACCAGGATCTGAAAAAAATATGGTCAGTGGTTTGGTGAACCGAAAGGGTGTTCATTAGCGGCGAAATGCGTTTTTCCATTGAAGCAACCCTTCTGTCTTTAATGATTCTGAGAAATTAATTCTGTAAATCACAGCTCACCCGTAGAGGCAATACACGTATTCGTAGGTATCAATTACTTTAGATCCAACGGTAACTCCGTCTTCTGAAAGAGAAATTATGACATCTATCAATCTTCCAATCGCACCTCGCACATAGTGGAGCGTCTTCAACGGACTAGGACACGGATTGGTGAGCTTGTTGAGCACCGGAGTCTCGCCTGTTGACAAACCCTGACGATAGTTTTATGATTGGGCCTTGTTTCAACACAACGGCGACTCACTGGGAAGGGAGGCAGGATTCCATTGGGACAGGCCGACGTTGGCAAGGCCCCGGCAACTTTGTACTGAGGACTGACGCATCTGGCCCCTGTAAAAAGTTCCCCTTTTTCGTACAATACTTGTACTTATTGTCTTATTGGCCCTCCCTTTTCTACAGTGTGAAAAATGGTTCATGCCTCCTCTTCTAACCATCTAACCGGGAGGAAATACGACAGCGTCATCAACGTTACCTCGAATGTACGTGATCTTCAATCCATGGTACTCCCATGCGACGAGTTTCTTGTTCCATGCGATAGACGTGTCTGAAGTTCAACTTGAAAAATTCCATTGTTCCAGTCCGTAGCCTCATGCATAAAATGGGTGAACACTATACCATTATCATTCGTTGCGGTGTGGTGGCTGCCGTCATAGAGGTTCAGGTCGACAACCTTAATTTTTATATATTTTTATATACCGAGACACAATTATCGAGACAATATAAATTAACAGAAATAAACACGAACTTCTCCACCAGCATCGCAAGG
This sequence comes from Pristionchus japonicus, assembly GCA_900490845.1. Classification (NCBI taxonomy): domain Eukaryota; kingdom Metazoa; phylum Nematoda; class Chromadorea; order Rhabditida; family Neodiplogasteridae; genus Pristionchus; species Pristionchus japonicus. The sequence goes on along the minus strand of LS493736.1, from coordinate 611,480 downwards.
ATATTTCCGAATAGAGGGTGAGACCGATAGACCGATGGGAATGAGCGAGTTCGAAGTGAAGTTGAAGTAGGAGTTGAAGATGTCTTTTTCCTTTTCACCATCAACATCCGGGCAATCGTTGTCATTGGTGTGCTTGACAAACTCCGTGGCTGGTGGCGAACACTGGGGGTTTGTGTCCAGCGGTCCAAGAAGGACACAGATTGTGTTTTTGACCTGGAGAAGTCTCAGGTTACTTCTTTTCTCGGGTCTTATCTCCTTTGAGAAAAGACTAAGGACAGAAACTGCAACTAAAAGTCCTCCTTCACAATCTGAGGCAACGATATGCTTCACGCTTCGGTCATTGCCGGTAGGGCCACGGCAAAGGGTGGAAGTCAGTAAGGGGGGGGGTAGAAGAAGATACCTGATAGAAGAAAGCCAGGCATGTTTCCAGAAGGACACAATCAATTTTGCACTCGTACTGATCCTTCACGGATTTCGCTTGACGGAGAATAACTCGTCTTCCTGTAATCAAACTGCTTATCATTTTGATCGTCTGTTTTGGTTGACTTTCATAAATAAAAAGACATTGAAAAACTATGCCAAATAATAGCAGCTATTGTACCTTGCGCAGTCTCGTTCATGAAGCAAACCGAGAAGGCTGTAGGCAGGAGACAATAGAGGAGCAGTACCACCCTCATCCTCCACTTGGGGATGCAATGAAAATCAGAAGACTATGAAAGGAGGAGGTGGGCCGATCGCTCTCCATCGGTTCCTTAGATACCCTTTGCAGAGCTATCGTCTAACTCTCTCATTTTCGCCTGCTCTCACGCTCTTTCTGACATCAAGAGATCAAAGGAAGTGAAGAGAGAACGATGAGGGGCGGCTATTATTCCCGACACGCATGACCGAGTGATTAATAACCTGGGCTTCTTGGGGCGAAACGGTGGCTATAGTCGCCGTCTCTTCCAATTGCATGCTCTCTCGATCTGAATGACCGTAGAGAGAATGGGGAATGAAGAGATGTTCACGATCATCGTCTTCTTGAGGAGAAGACAGGATCTTTGAGCGAAAGCTGAGAGCTCAAAGAAACAATCATCGAAATAATATTCAAAAATCAAGTACATACAGTTGTTTTGAATGGACCTTTTGACTCGGCAAGTATCTTGTTGATTCATAAGTCTTTTCCATTTTTCGGTCTCGCGAATTTTGCTCATAATTTCACGACCGAAGGTCCAATCATGTCATGCTTTTCTGTCATATATAAAGGCTTGGATGATCTAGTTAGAGCGCGGGATCAAATCCCAGATAGCCCGTTTAGACGGATACAGTTGACGGCCAAACTCAGAGCGCTCGCTTTTCAGCCTCTACATTCATCGAGCTTTAGACCGACCAAGACCACTGTTGCAAAGCATGATGACTGGTTGTCAAATTTCACATATTGGTTCATATCAGCAGCGAAAATCAACAACAGACTAACGCTTAATTCAAAATCGAATAATAATTTATATTTTTTTAAACTATTTTATGAATCCGTGATTTCTATTTGTTGGATCTAATAGGTTCATCTGAAAATAGATTCAAAGTACCTTGCACGTAAATGCTTAGTTCCCATTTTGTTCGTTTTTCAGTTGTCCATTCAAGAGTTAAATTTTTTCAAATGTTTGCATTGAAATTTAGTCATCGAAATTTTGATATTTTTCTATTTTTCACCCACATGCTAGATCAAGAGCCTGATACTTTGTAGATTTTTGAAACAGGCTGACCCATCCCTATCACTTCCTGAGCAGGTATATTTTGGCGATGATTGGCTTCAGTGAAAATTATCGACATGGTAAAGATTTCGAATGGCAATTTTTTTTTAATTTTTCTCCTTCTGCTTTCGAAATTTATTTCTGCCCTCCGATGCATTCCCGGCTCAATGCCAACATTCGAGTGTGATCCCTCAACATCCCTCTAAATAATCATAGGAAAAAATTTGGGAGCATGCTAAGCGACAGAGCCGAGAGCATACAAAACAAATTGGAAAAGACTTATGAATCTAATAAATAGGAATACTTCATTACATATGAGTCACCAAGTCACACGATGAGCATGCATCTTCTCTCATTCCTCCAGTTCTTTTTCAGACAAATAGCGGCTGTTCGTTCATATGAGAGTGAACATTTGAGTGCCTCGGACGAGAGTTCTGAGGCACTAAAGCCGAAGAGTTGTCAGCTGCTGATCCTTTGAACATTTCAATTTGCTCTGTGATATTTTTCAAATTCTTTCTCTTCCCAGTATCACAATGATTTATAATTCAGTCTTCTTAGCATGTTTCTTCTCATCCTGCTCTTTGGGTCGACAGCAGGTGCTGTTCCATTCAATGTAACAATTAATGGTTCTCAGGTAAGATTTGAATTTGCGATTTGTATTAGACGAAATTGTGTTGGTCATAACTCTTTTCTCAGAGCACCATCACCGCGAGTACGCAGGCTCCATGGAGTCAGTTTATTTCTTCATTTATTTTTTAAATAATCGTGTTTATTCGTTACAAAAATCCAGTTCGTCCCACAATCTCTCAGGACACGCCCTCCGCGTATTCTCGATTTGATAGTATCAAATCGCTCAATTTAAGTTCCTCCCTCGATCGATCCAAGCACGCCCTCAGACTATGAACTAGTCGAAGGAGAGAACATTACACTGGCATGCAAGGTTAGTGTACAGTCGATGTGTTCCCTATCTGGCAACCATAATATTCCAGGCTCACGGAAGTCCCACACCCCACATTCATTGGCGCCGTCAAGATGGCAAGATGATCAGAATCGATGGAAAGGAGGTATACGGAAGTGAGCCCTTTTTCTATCTCTTTCACGTTCACTGGAACTTTCTTAGTTTTGGCTCACACTCAACAGCTCCTTTCAAATGGAAGAGACAGGAATGAGTTTGGTAGAGAAAGAACACTCCGAAGGAACAGATGGGGTCCAAAAACAGGAAAGTGCCGTTGGTTCAAAACTACCTTGTTGCAGCAACGGCGTGGCACGGATCTGAGATGGAACTCAACCACGTCTTATTGAATCACAAGGCAACGTTAGTGGATTTATCGTTGTAGTTAATAAAATAAAATAATTATTTTTGTTCGAAATAAACCTTTTCAGATACGTATGCATCGCTTCAAACACAGCCGGCGACGATGCAACTTGGGGGATTAAACTTAACGTGTTGGCAAGTAAGTTAATCGGCAATCAATCGTATGCAACCGTAACCCAACATGCTCCTCGCAGGACCCTGTGAAGGCCTTAGTTGCGAGCATGGTGGAATTCTCTCCGACTCAACATGCAAGTGCGCATGTCCTTACGGATTCGGCGGAGAGCGATGCGAGCTGTTGAAGAGAAATGGGCAATTCAATGATGCGAACTGTGGAGTGATCGATGCAAAGGTACGGTATGCCGTATTCCCAATCGATCGTCCAATATCGTAATCTTCCCTTCAGGACTCCGGAAATCTCTCCCTCTCTACATACCCGGGCACCCAGAAGAAAGGAACGTTTTGCCAGTGGCTCGTACAGTCCAGTGATCCCTGGGCTAAGGTTCGTGGCTCGATTTTAAAGATTAACTAATAATTAATAAACCAAATAATTTAAGATCGAGCTCTCATTCGAAAGTCTTGATATGGACAACCACGACTTGCCTCCAGGAACCATCTGCAATGATATCCTGTCCATCTATGGCGCTGGTGTAGCCAAGATGTAAGTTCCGTATTCATTGTTGCAGTAGTTTAAAGTGCATCATCAATCAATCGATTACAGTATCCCGTGTGACGGCAGTACGGTTCCTGCCAAGCTGACTTCTACCTCTAATTGGGTGCTTGTCGAGTTGAGGACGAGTCCTTGGGCCACAGAGGCGCCTTCTGGACCGAGGATCAGATACAATGTCATTAGATCGAGTGGTTAGTTGCTGTTTTTTCTTTGAACCTGAAACTTTTAATTCCAGATTCAGACGAGGAGGAATAATGTGATGTGATGACCACAGCTGTGCACTGTTGAATGAATAGTGTCGCATATTACTATTCCCAAATGAGATAAACGTAGCTTGATGAGGCCGAAGAAGCCGTCTACAATAAAGTTTTTTTCCGTGAAAGGAGCATAACGAAAATCGTTCAGGGAAAGCACAAGATTTGATCTATTGTGTCTCTCCCTTCATCAGATAGCCATCGGGTATCTCGAAAGATCGAGTGTGGAACGTGATAGTAAGGTTCTCGATCTATAAGTTGTCTCTCGGCAGCTAGAGATTGTGAGACAAAGTGTGAAATGGAGAGAGCCTGCTCCGATTCAATGGCAGTTGTTCGATTCCGACCTCGATTCCTCTATCACATCCTCTCAGAGGAGAGTGGGTTATCCGTCATCTCCCCCCTCCCCTCTCGCGAGACTGGGAGAGGGGGAAGCAGTGTGAGAGATCACAGTAGACAACAATCGTGACCCAGTGTTTAGAGATGCATCTTAATCGTGTTTCGAATGTTCATTGATTCTTGTTTTTTCGAGACTGAATGTTGAAGATGTTCATCCTTGGCCTTCTGATTTGTTCTGTAGCTGCATCAGGGCACGTTTCCACCAAGAACTCGATAAGGCGGAGGTATGTTAAATTAGTCCTTTTTGATTTTTTTTGTTAATTTCTAAAATGGTCGCCCAGCATTGAACTCATAACGGTATATCTGATAGAGTGAATCTATTATTTCTTATTAGGTTTTGTATCACCGCAATCGGTCGTGAAGCATTAAACTTATAACAGTATAGTTTATAACCTCAGCGTGAAACACATTCAGGCGTGACGACTCGACTACTGATCCGCTCAATTTCGCGTCTCCCAACGGAATGTGCAATGTCACTCTGGTTATTGGAGGAAAGAAGATCATTGTGTCAAAAGAGGTGGCTTGAATAATGCAAAAACTAACTCAAAACGCTGAATTAATATCCAAAAAAGTATAAAAGGTAAAAGTGCTTCCACGTGAAGCGATCACCTTGCCACGACTTCGCTAGGTTGGGCTGAACGGTAAGACCCGACATTTGAGTCAACTATTCTGGTTTAGTTTCTCGCCATCCACTCATCCGTGCTTTCCGAACTCTTCTCGGAGAAGGAGAACCAAGAAGTAGAGATCAAGGATGTGGACTATGATGTGAGTTTCACAGTATCATTAATTTCCCTTCTTAATCCTGATTTCTGATTGGTCGAGAAATGTCATTTTGAATTATCTTAAATGTTGATTATCTTCTTCAGGAATTTGTCTCGCTGCTGCAAGTCATCTTCCCGGGCAGGCCGAACCCGATTACAGGTAATTTTCAAATTATCAACAGTTTCAGTGGTTGAATTGTAATCAATAACTTTCAGACACCACCGTTCTGCCCATCCTAGCGCTCGGCAGTCGCTTCCAGATTGAGGTTGCAGTGTTGTCAGAATGATCATTCTTTGAATCAAAATCTAAAGCTAAAGCTAAATCTCAGAAATCTTTAACCTGACATTCAGCTGATCTCGATAGTGAATTATACTCAATTTCTTACTTTCTTTGAAACGTCCAACCGCGTTCTCTTTAGGAAGTTTCCCCTCTTCTCTCTCACTAGCAGTCTATCTATTTCTTCCTCCTAAAACCTAGTTTTTGCATCAATTTGCACACCCCTTTTACCAATTCCACCTTTCTTTCGTAACTTCGGGTCTAGTCGCGCCTCGGGCTTTGATCTGTTATTTTTCTCATTCCAGCGCGCCCTCGACCTCACGGAGAAGCATCTCATGTCCTCCACTCAACTGTCCATCCCCGCCAAACTGCAGATGGCTGATCAGCATGGATTGACTAAGCTAAGGGTGAGTGAAACGCATTTTGGAGCCTGCCATACAAAGATGGGGCCTAAGCGGAAACGTGGAAGGCCCCAAGCAAGATGGAAAGATCTCTTCATGCGAAAAATCGGGCCCAAATTCTTGAGACAAGCAAGAAGCCAGAAGTGGCCTGCCATGCACATCAGAGCCTACTCTTGATAAATGTGTTAAAATCCAAAATCCAAATCCAATCCATACATAGATTAGCATCGTTATAAACCGAAATGAGCTGAGACGAGACTCGGAATGATGACCGTTGGTAGAAAAAATGAATAGCGATGATTGCACAATCTCAATTCTTATTTTAGTTGTTTCAGAGCAGCAACCTTCAAGCTTACACTTCGCTCAGCAAGCTGGGATCTCTGCAGGTATCTGTTCCGAAACCGAGCTCTGGCTAGTTTATCCGCATCTTTGCTCACTTCTGGCAATTGCTACTGCTGAGATATGATCAATGATGTTAATAACGTATCAAATCTCCTCCGTCTATTGCACAAATGCTGGAAATTTATCTTCATCTATCTCCTATATTTCAGTCCACTCCTGAGTACTCCACATTCTCTGACTCTATGAAGGCTGCGCTCTGTGACCGAATGATGGAGATGATCAAGTCAAGAGATTTCTAGATCGTATTGATTATTAAGTCTGCCATTTTATACTCTTGTTCACTGCCTTTGTAAGATAAACGAGTGTTTGCATTCGGCTTCGATTATTTTGATACAAAAATCACACATAAAGTAGTTTCAATGTGAAACAATCATTCGAACTCGAAATCCAGTCCCGATCCTGCCATTCTTCTCTTGAACAACTCGTCGAATTGCTTGCTCTGAGCAACTGTGAAATAGTTCTTCCAGTCTCCAACAATTCCCTGAACAGTGTTTCAGTCCCGAAAAGTTTTAGGAGAGTTACCTTTCTCAGGAACTTGGAAGTCGAATCATCCAACATGAAATTGTTTTCTCTGTTTGTCATTGCGTTCGTCTACAATGAGTGTTATATGAGTAATTTTCACAGTATTTTCACTATGGTTGTATTCTAATTGGCATTGCTTTACGTGCGGAACGATTAATAACTTCCGGTAAAAATGTAGTAGATACCTTCATGGAAGCGAATGAACAGTGATCAACCACTTCCTTTCTTTGGTCCTTCGAGAGAGAAATGCCGACGAACTTCTCGATACTCTCAATCTCTCCCATCAAATCGGCCTTCATCTCCTCATAGCAAATGAATTTGGCCTGAATTCATTTTTTTTTTTGAAATTTCGCGGTGCTTTCAATGGGCTCTTCCTATTGGATATGAAGAACGATAAGGACACTGAAATTGGTTAAAATCTCACATTTGGGGTGTTCCGAGTGAACTTCCAGTAGGAAAGTACGTGGTCGAACCAATTTCCGTACCATAGAGATCCAGAACAGAAGAGGGAGAAGAATTCGTCCCAGGTCAGATCTGCAAGGGTCAACTACTTGTTCATTTCTGATTTGGTCAATGATAGCTACAGTTCTGAGTTGGCATGTTTGCTATCTGATTTTTTGATAATAGTCCTCCATTAATAGTCTACAGCTCGTCTCACTAGAGATATCGCAAAAGATGGAGAGCAAGAGTGACGCGAATCTAACGTTGAGATCTTACCAGTTTGCAGTCCAAGGAATTTAGCGGTTTTATGGAAATGGAAGTATGAAACTGCGTGATCCTTTGGATTCCGAGCCACATACAGCAACTGGAAAGGAGAACTTTAGAGGAATTACGACATTTTTCTTTCTCATTTCATTAATTTCCGTTGCGTAGCATATTCAAAAGAAAAAATATGATTAATAAAGGTCTAGAACCGGATGTACGTTGATAATCACCTTGCACTTCCCATCCAGGATGCTTCTGGGTAGAAATTCCAGCGGGAGATGTGCCGTGAACACTCGCATTTTCGCTCCGGCAACGTGTTGAATCTTGTAGCTCAGCAGTTGGGGGATGAAGGTGGTCAGGGCGTGTGGGTCCAACTCGATCCAGGGGACTCTATCCATCATCCGAGCTGACTTGAGCAGGTCGGTGTTGCCTTCGTAGGCTATGGCTGAGAGAACTTCGGAGGTCCAGGTTGTGCCTGTTAATGGATAAGACATCTTCATAGCAAAACTGAAAACGAACGAGAGAGCGTTTGAGGCGACTTTGGCTACAGAAATGCACAGAAAAAAAAACAGAAAAAGAAAAACTACACTGCAGTCTACGCAGGCTACAGAAAAGCTATCAGATTTCTAACAAGTGTTCTGAGATTTAGAAAATTCGTGTGAATTGGCTGATAGCCGTCCTCACCTGATTTCGGACAGCTCACGATCACTACATCATTCGGACCGAACTGCATGTCCTTCAGAGCCTTAATCTTCTCCACAGAGTTGACCGTTCCGGCCCAAGTATAGCCAGAGTACTCGAATGACTTGGGAATCTGGGCAGCGTATCTGCAGAGAAAACCTGGATCTCTGGGACTAAAAATTTAGTACTAGTGCACATCTCCGGACATTCTCTAATGCCCCCATAACCGTCCTACATCCCCCATAGTTCGGAGAACTGCAGGAGCACCGAAAATTGAAATAAGTTAGAATAAGGGAGATAGAGCTTACCTTTTCCTCAAATCCTGTAGAGGATCGTTGGTTGTCCACTCCGGAATAGTCTGAGGAGGCATGACCGAGAGGATTGATACCCTGAAACTCAGTCAAGAGTTTTATACGGAAATTTCACGATGAGTAATAATCGTACTCTGTTTCTTGGACTGCTTATCTTACATGATGGAGCCGAGTTCAAGAGGTGAATCGTATCTGATTTCATGCACTCTTTCATCGGTTAGAGCGATTAGACTGTGTGGATTGACGAGAGTGATTTCGGGGCTGGTACAGACTAGGGAAGACTTGGCAAGAATAGACTCTCTTCATTTCGCACACTGTCTCGCTTCTCTGATCGGTGAGAGAGAGTACAGCATTTCTTGCGAAGCTATCCCTATTATAGGCAGATAAGCCTGTCTGGATTCATAAAAAGCGCGGGATCAACTCTGATAAAAACTCTGAAACGTGGATTCTCCGATCAAGCGGTCAAAGCTCTAGTAAAAACTCTTCTCGTCTCGGCCATTATAGCCAAGTTTATTGCTTCAAGGAATTTCAGTGATAAGAGTTGCTCTCAGCGATTAATGTTATTCGACGAAAAGATCAACAACTGACCGATTTTTTTTTGCTTTTCTGAAGCTTCGAGAGAAATCAATTTATCAAAGATATTGCTTGCGGAACGGAAGGAAGAAAGAGAAGAGATGATCTCATCAGTTGATACGGGGGCGATCAAGAGTTATTGGATTCAGCGTGATTCTCGGAATTGATAACGGATATTGGGAAAGAGATGCCGGATATTTCTCTCAGTGTGTGCAATCGTTTCCTTGAGTGAAGGATCTTCTTTTCCCTGTTCTATTGACTGAGAGTTGACCCAGTAAATTCCTTCCAGGATGCTTCTCCTCTTTTTCCTTCTCGGCACCGCAGCTGCGAGCTCCGAACCTGATTATCCCGACCCCTCTGACCCCCCAACCCCCGTCGCCACCTCTACCCCCGTGGCGACCCCTATTCACCCGACTACCCCGACATCTCAATGACTTACGATGACTGGAAAGCATATATGCAGCGGAAGCAGCAGCTGCAGCAGCAACAGCAGGAAACCACGACTAGCAAGCCGATCAGGTATGCATCAACAATAGGGATGTCAGAATTAAGAGTGACTCTCCTCGTTTTCCACACTCTCTAACCGATCAGGCAGGCGAGAGAGTGTGTGAAACGAGGAGAGCCTTTCTTATTTCTGACATCCCTAATCAACAACTTAGCTAAAAATACTCTGGGTACTGTGATTCAAACGCTGCTTACTCTGGAACTCAAGCCCAAACTCAATTTCTGGTTGAGATACGTGTCTATGTTCCTAAGAAGCTGGCATAAACGGCTTTTACGGCAGATTTTGTTCAAAAACAAAACAATTATCATTTCGCAGTTTCTACTTCCCTAATCCCGATCAGAGGAAGTTCGCATCGCCCAATGGAATGTGCAATGTCACAGTGGAGATTGGAGGAAAGAAGCTGATCGTGTCGAAGGAGGTTCAATTTGTCCTTTCTTATTCTATTTTTAGTGTTTTAGGATAATCTTTTTTTCGAAAGACGTGTTGAAATAACATCATGGCACGTGAGCAGTTTTTTTCCTTATCGAGACTGTTCCAGTTCCTCGCTGTCCACTCCCCAGTATTCGCTGCGAATATTCGTGATCTCGTCGACACCGACACTATTGTGGTCAGCGATGCGAAATACGAGGTCTGCCCTTTTTCACGTTTCATGAATCAACAATAGTCTTCATAGGACTTTGTGGCCCTTCTGGAGATCATTTTCCCCGGGCGGAGCAAGATCACGGGTGAGTTATAGTGCCGTTTAATGATATTATCTTCACTATTTAGATGAAACGGTGGTCGCTGTTCTCAAGCTGGGACATCGTTATCAGATTGAGGTTTGCACTGTTATTTGCGATTCAAACGTTTTATTTCAAGCGAGTCCTCGAAGAGGCGGAATCACATCTCAAGGCATCAGTCAAGTTCACGACGGAGGAGAAACTTCGACTGGCGGATCAGTACGGACTCTTCGGTCTTGCGGTATGTACTGAGTGGAGGTCTGAAGTAATATAATGCCCTTTCAGATCACCTGTCTTCAGAAGTTCACTTCAGTGAACAATCTGGCAACTCTCAAGGTTCGGTATTTATTGTCCACCTATTACAATCACGATTTGCTTATTTATCGTTAAAATACATCCTGAAGTTCCATTTTCAGTCGACTCCCGAATACTCATCCTTCTCCGACTCTATGAAGGCAGCTATTGCAGATAGATTCATGGAACTTGCAGTACGTAACACGTATTCGTGCAGAAGTTGCTAGTTTTATGCACTGTTTGATCGATAAAGAATTTGTGAATAGAGACAATTCATTTACGGAATTTTCTGGGCAAAACAATTGACAAAAATACAAGTCATTCGAATACAAACTTCAATCCCGATCCTTCCACTTTCCTCTTGAACATCTCATCAAATTCCTCGCTCTGAGCAATAGTGAAGTAGTTCTTCCAGTCTCCAACGATTCCCTGAACATTATTTTTGCCCCACAATATGTGACAAAGTAAAACCTTTCTCATAAACTTCGTGATAGACTCATCCAACAGCAAATTTCCATCTCTATTCGTCATTTTGTTGCTCTGAAACATTCAGTCGATGGGATATCGCTTGATTTAGTTTGAATCACCTTCATCGAGTCAAACGAGCAATGCTCGACCACTTTCACTCGTTGTTCCATCGTCAGGGACACTCCAACAAATTGTTCTAGCATCTTCATCTGTTTCATTATATTGCGCTGCATGTCTTCATAGCAGATGAACTTTGCCTCAAATCAGATTCTTGTTCACTGTTGAAGATTAGGATCGTGCCCTGCTCAATAGATGCCGTGGAGGAAGTGGAATCACTCCCGTTCTCTCCTTTCCCGTGCTTTCTCGCTTTCTCTAACCGGCAGAGAAAAGTGATAGAGCACACGAAACGAGAGAACGAGAATGATTCCATCTCCTCCACGAGATATAGTTATGAATCTCTAACCATAGGGTTGTTCCGAGTGAATTCCCAGTACGATAGAACGTGATCGAACCAGCTTCCGTACCACAGATCGCCTGAGCAGAAGAGTGAGAAGAATTCGTTCCAAGTCATTTCTAAATTTCTTTTATTTTGTTTGATTATTGATATATCATCACCTGTTTGCAATCCGAGAAACTTGGCCATCTTGTGAAAGTGATAATATGAAACGGCATGATCCTTTGGGTTCCGAGCCACGTAGAGCAACTGTAGATTGATAAATGTATGACATGAACGGTATGATATTGTCACCTTGCACTTTCCTTCCCTAACACTCGGAGGGAGGAGTTCGATGGGCAAATGAGTAGAAAATATTCTCCTCTTCGCCACAGTAATTGCCTGCTTCCTACTCGATCGCATATCAGGGGATTTCGCTGAGAGTGCACCGTAATCCAATTCGATCCATGGCACTCGATCAAAGATCTTGGTTGAATTGAGCAAGTCAATATTGCCTTCGTGAGCGATTGCAGAAAGGACCTCGGAAGCCCATGTTGTACCTAGAATAGTCGAATAATCTGATTTAACAGAAAGTATGTTCACCTGATTTGGGACTACTAGCAATCACAACATCATTGGGGCCAAATTCCATCTCCTTCAGAGAATTGATCTTCTCTAGACTGTTGACGGTTCCGGCCCAAGTGTAGCCAGCGTACTCGAATGAGTGGGGTATCCGACTAATATACCTGCGAGCGAACTAAATATTGTGAAATTGTTTTTAAACTGACCTTTTCCTTAGCTCATCCAAGGGGTCGTGCATCTTTCTTTCTGGCACGAGTAATGGAGCCATGGCCGATGATATAGCCTGCTATACAGTACCAGTTTTATACGGGTTTCTCCTCTATAAGTTAGTATTGTAGTCTGTACTACTCTCTTTTATTACCGAGCAGAGTTCTTTTCGTATGCCTTCTCTTGATTTTGCACCTCCTCTCATGGCTCAGAGACTGTGGCTCGACTACAAGGGTATCCTAGGGAATGATTACAAACACACGTAAACGGCGTTTCATCAGAATGGCTTGGTTCATAAAATGAAGCGGGCTCTACTTTGTAAAAAAAACTCTTCCTGCTCGGGCTCACGGATGGAGCGGTCACAGCTCTGGCAAAAACTTTTCACGGCTTCGCGAAATACCGTTTATTATTGGTTCGAGGTCGTTTTACGGTCAGAATTCATCTCGCGGAGCAAGATACAATTTTCTGGCCGGATTGAGGATTACAATACTCTTCAGTCGTGATAGTGGCACACCGAAAACGTGCTACCAATGAGACTCGTGATTTTCATAATCGGAGTTGTATCAGCATTTGATTTCTCCTTGCAACGTAGGGTTCTCACTCGCCTCAAGGCAATTGAAGATACTACGAAGGTTTGTTTTCAACATAACTCGTGCACAATTATTTGCTCCAGGAACTCACGCCGCTGTGGAAGAAACAATTGGCCAGAAATGAAGTTCTTTATTCAATCCATGACCTCTATCGTACACTTCGCTTGGATTCATCGCTATCGAAAGATTGCAGGGAGGTATCCTCGTTCTCATATGCTATTTGATTTAATATACCACAGGATCTGGCACTAATTCTCAATCCTGGCGAATCTCTACTGAATACAACCGACTTTGCATCGGAAGTCCTGCTGCCTAGTGAGATTCGAATATTTCGAAATAGCTAATCAGATTTTCAGTGGTCGATTCATCCGGAAAAGTAGGTCCAGGCATACTGAGAGGCCATTTCGAGTTCAAAGGTGTCTATCCGGAATGCACAAAAGTTGATTTTGCCGTTCCCGGGAGGGGCAGAAACCTGAGAGGAGCGTACTTTCAGTGAGTCGTTTCTAATCATGCATCATTAATGGAACCAAGAATTTCAGAGTAGACATAGACAACCTATTACGAGACAATAATGCGGAGGGTGCTTGCAACATTACCAAAAGTATGGTATTCTGATTAGTCTCTCAAAGTTACCTCTGATCTTCAGTCAATGGAGTGATGTGGCTTGGTGCATTCACATTTGGCGTGTGCTTGCCGGATTCCTGTTCTAGTGCTGAGTTGCAAGATATTTTCCGACCAGGTATTCCGAATACGTTGTTTTTTATGGCATTGTGATACATTTTGCAGCATCCGACATTCCTTCATCACCCAACCCGATCTGTGCATTTCGAAAAGTCAACGATCGAATTCCTGAAATCAATGCTGGCTTCTACATCACTTTGTGGGTTGAACTTTCATATTGATCTTTGATCTTTGGTACTTGTGGAGTTCACCGGAGGAGTCTCTATCCACCATCACCCCGACCCCCAACCCTGC